>VZUI01041772.1:0-248773 GCA_013401135.1 Cettia cetti
GCCCGCACCCCCCCCCCCCCCGCGGCGGAGGGGCCGGGCTCTCCCGCCACCCCCACGGCCGCCTCCCAGCGGGGAGGCCGGGGCGGGAGGGCTTTGTCCGGGCTCGGCCGCCGCTCGCTTCCCTTTCTTGCTCGCGGGCGCCGCCCTCCCCGAGCGGTGCAGCGTCCCTCGTGCCTTCACCGCGGCGCTAACGGGGCAGCGCGGCCCGGACAGGGAACCGGGGCGGCCCCGGGCCGCCGCTCAGCGCGGGGTGCGGGCGGCAGTCCACTACCCTTCCCCCGCCGGGCCGGCGAGCCCTTGATAAACCGTTCGGGAGAGGATGGTGTCAGGGCTCCAGTGGCGCAATCGGTTAGCGCGCGGTACTTATACAGCAGTACAAAGCCGAGCAATGCCGAGGTTGTGAGTTCGAGCCTCACCTGGAGCACACAGCTTTTTGGAAGGCAAAATGGGTTTTTTTTGGGACTTGGCGGCGCTCCGCAGGGAGGACGACAAAAGTACGGGGAAAAATTATGCAGCCTTGGCGGTGGCGTGGGCCCCCTGGAGAGGGCCCGGGAAGCGGCTGCTGCGGGGAGCGGCGGTGCCTCAGTGCCGCGTGTGTGTGCCGTTCCCGCTGACGGGGGGCAGGATTCGGACACCCTATCGCTGCGTGGTAGCAAACGGGTTCCTCCTCAGAGCTGCTTGTGAGCAAGCGTTGCAGGAAATAAACGTTTTATATCGTGTTGCCTCATACGGAGTGCAAGTGTATGCTCGACTGGGGTGATCGCTGCAACTCAACGATGACAACATCTCTCCATTTTGCCTCCTTTGGTGGTGACGGTCTTTGTAACTGCTCATTGCCTGGGTAGTGCTTAACAAATGCACGCACTGTAGCAGGGAGAAAAATATTTCAAATAGTTTCTGATTTTACCACTTAAGAAAGGCAGCAGGGCCGTGGGAATAGGGCCGCTCTGTAATGGAGAAGGTTGAAGGACACTTCCTTGATGTTTAGGCCCAGATCATGTGAACTCCCCTCTATGTTAACATCTAGTCTGCTGCTCTCACAGTGCAGCTTTTTTTATACCAAAACGCTCAAAGAGGTCCTCAAGATCACGCAGCCACAGGTGTCTTCTCTATTGCCCATATCTGTACTGCAGGCATGAATTCCCTGAAGTGCCACTTTAAGGCTTTTAATTATCCCTTCTTTCTGTCTTTTGGTTACCACTTTGTCACATCTGAATTTTGCATTAACTTCACTGCTTTCAGTGATGGTTTGGTAATCCCTGAAGCAGGTAAGGAAGTGTAAGTGAACAAGAGACGTCTGTAATGTGTCAAAGAATGAATAAAATTCATCTTTTGCTTGCAGTGAGTTTCATGTTTTCTTCATGGCAGGATATCCATGTCCCAGTGCTGAGGAGTAGAGACTGTACGGAGGAGTATTTGCACAAATATTGGGAATACTAAAAAATGAAAATTCTGTTTTTGTGTAACTGGGGAAAAAGAACTCAAACCACAAATCATTAGAAAGGGAGATGACTCCATTCCTTAGATAGAGACCTCTTAAGAAACTTAGTTGGGATAGAGCTACTTCCTTTCCTTTTTCCATGGTGTGCCTCCAGGAACAGGCAGCAGATCCTGCACCCTCCTGCCAAGGAGGAACTGCTAGTTTGACATTTGGGGTCCTGCTCTGGCTTGCTGGGCGAGTGATTATACAATTTTTGCCGCATTCGGGGTGCGTGAAGCAGGTGTTCTGTGTGTTGCCTGCACAGCTGTTTTGTGATGTGCCTCTGTGGTGCCAGAGAGCTGCCAGGACATGCAGTGGGAGCATACAGTACTGTGACCTTCTCCACAAAGTCTCCTTCATCACCTTAGCCTTTGCCGTGGCTTTTACTGATTCTTGACTCTGAACAAAATGTAAAAAGAAACAATCCTTACATGAGGCGACACTTGTTTGCATTTCTGCTCTTCTTGATGGGCCTTGACTCTTGAAGGGCAGCATGTTCCAAGATGGGCATTTCACACTGAAACATCATGCTAAATCAGGACAATTTCTATGGATTTATTAGAAATCCCAGGAAAATTAGCATGTTGTTTATCTGCTGGCTGTTTACGACACAAAGTGAATGGCTGCTGAAGCACGAGGCCTTCCTGTGGGAGGCAGGGCTGTGAGGTGGGGTAAGCTCTGGTGCTGCTGGATTTGGGGGTCTCTTCCCGCCCAGCCCATGGCAGTGCTGCAGTGGGGTGGGAAGGAGGCCATGCTGGGGTGAGCTCAGTGATTCTGCCTCATTCCCTTCCCCGGGGGCTGCTGTGGGGCGGCGGTGGAGGTGAGCTGTGTGCCCCTGGGAGGGGATGCATGTTCCAAGATGGGCATTTCACACTGAAACATCATGCTAAATCAGGACCTGAGCAGGGAGAGTCGGACCTGGGCAGGGCTTCTCCAGGGTGTTTGAGGAGCTGCTTCTTGTGTGGTGCACACCTGGGCTCCAGTATGGCAGCAGGCAGCAGCTGTCATGAGGTAAAATGAGGAAGGCCCTGGCCTGTTGCTTGTACTTGCAACTTTTCTCTCAAAATTAGGTGTCTTACAGACTTATGAGAAGAAAATATGCTTTTATTATGCTAAGATTTTTTTTTATTAAGCATTTTGGTCCTGATTTGTATGTTAATGCTCTAATGCTATTTGGCAGCAGCTTATGCATAAAAACGCGTATGTAGTTACATATATCAGTACGTGTGGGCATAAAGACACCTTCTCACCATCATGGGAAAGTTCCCAATGTCTGTGTGTTCCCAATGTCTGTTCTAAATCTTCAGTGCAGCCACGTGAACATATTTGGAAAACACCTGTGTGTGAGGGCTGCAAAGGGCCAGCTACACTGTGATCTAGGGAGATGAAATCCTGCCTTCCTTCTTCCTCCTCTTCACCAAACAGTAACACGGTTCACCTGTGCCTTGTTTTCCATTGAAAGCCAGGTGCCAGAACTTGTGCTCCTTTCTTGAGCCACTGCCCAGTGTTCATCTCTGCCCTTGAGGTGGTAGCCAGGGGAGTTCTGGTCTCAGTCTGCTGTCACCTAGAAAGGGACTGTAATGGGCCCTGGATGCTCCAGGAAGTGCATTCAGGAAGAAAGACTTCCCTGTGGTAGGTCTTCATGTTGCTTGGCTTATCTAGGGGTCTTCCTATTTTAGCCTCTGCCTCTCTGTTTAATTGCCTGATGTTGATGGTATGCCTGCAGGCCTGGATCTCCCCAAACTCCTCTGGAATTCTTCCAGAATCCTTTTTAAAAACATCCCTCTTAAAATTTGTCTTGCTCTTTGTTTAATGTTGAGTATGGACTATGAGTTCTACAGGCTTATTCTGGCTGCTCTGAGTTCCCACTGACTGTAGAAAGAAAGAGGGCCTGCTTGTAGATATAGGAAAGCTTGATGGAAGGAGAATTTTCAAAGGTGTATTTATTGCCTGATCTTGGAGGATTAATAATGATCAGATTAGGGAGTAGGGTTTGTGTTTATCCCTGTATGATCTTGCTCAAACTGCAATGGCAGATGTAGGATTAAGAAAGAAAGGCTTATGCAGGGTACACCTTCCTGATGTTTATTTCTAAGAGTGGCAACTCTTGTCTCTGGCGTGTTAGTACAGGTTGTGATTGTGAGGTTCTGAAGTGTTTGCTTAAGTTACTTTAAATAAAAATGTCTGGAATTTTCCATTATATTGAAGTTTGCATATCCTAACAAATGTCTTTAAAAGCCTGTGGTATGGACTTGGCCTCCCTATTTGTTATAAAATCAAAGTAATAAATACTTGGAGTATTTGCAAATAATTAACAGCCAATGTCTCCTCTTTATAGCTTTTTCCAATAGATGGCACTGTGGTCCCACACAGCGAAAAAGACAAAAGCTAAACATTCCACGACGTCCTAAAAATAGAAACTACTTGCTGAATGCTCTGTTGTGCACTGCAGAGAACAATAGGCCAGAATTTCAAAGGTTGCTAAAAAAACAAAGTCCTCGGGAGCTATAGATACGTTTTAGTTTTGTTTTGGGTTCCACCACCACCTTTGTATGTAACATCTTGAGGAGCTTTCTGAAATTGAAGTCTATTGCTCCTTTGTGTTTGGAGTAACAGAGGTGAATGGGGTGTATCGTGTTTTTTTAAATCTCTATGAATTTACTCCTGTGTCAAAGTTCCAGTGTAGCAGGCCTGACTTAGATTCTCTTAAACAATTTTTTTACGGAATAGCTGGTGTTAGAGGTTTTCATGCAGGGCTGCCTGAAGTCCAGGTGGCTGCATCTCACTGTGGAGGAGAGGCTGTGGAGGTGTTGGGCTTAGAAACAGAAACTGGGAGGAGAGGAAGAAAATGTAGGTGCTTGCAAACTGTGTGGAAGAACTCTTAAACCAAATAGAAATACTCTGCTTTTGTGGAGGAAGGATAAGGTAAGCATGGTGAGAAAAGGAAAAAAAAAAAAAGTGGAAGCCTCCTTGGGGAATAGAAGGGCTGAGAGATGAGAGGGACAGTGGGGCTGATGCAGGCTGATCAAAGGTGGTGAAGTGTGAGGAACTTATAAGAGGACTAGAAAAGCAGGCTCACAAAGAGGAAGACTAATGCATTGCTTTCTGAAGCTGCTAAAGGGGATGTTACACGTAGAGAACAAGAATTAAAGAGAAAGGGTATGGGCACAAAGAAGGAGAAAACAAGGGAGAGTCGGAAGAACATAGGTAAGGAAGTTCTTAAAATGAAATTTTTAAAAAATCCTCCTGTCTAGCTATAGCTATATGAGTGTGCTGCCTAGGGCACTGAAAAACATATGAGTAAGTGTTAGCTAGTCAAGCCAAGCTAAGATGGAGTTGCTGTAGAAAGCAAATTGGCCTGTCGGTTTTGCTTGAGCAAACAGAGAACTCAAGAGGCAGGTTTTTCTTCTCTGTGTGTTTTGAGTGGTTACTTTAGTGTGGCAATATAAGAGACCCCTTGGTCTCTCTAGGGTTTGAAGCTGGTGTTGGGAGGGTTAGAGATCTCAGTTTTCTGGTTTGGAAAAGGAAGGAAATGGACAATCAGTCATGGATTTTGTGCCCATTTAATTTTCTTGCTTATGCTGAGTTTGCTGTGTTAGGCTCTGCTTTTAAGGTGGAAAAAGACTCTTGGTTTTTTCAAATAGTTTTGGTGTAGCCTAAATATTTGAAACCTTGGAGAAGCCTCAAAATACAGCAAAACAAACTAAACCAAACCCAGAGGAAGAACAAGCTGGGGAAGTGGCTGAAATGGAAGGGGGTAGTCAGAGACTCTGTAATTACAAATTTTGGGGAAAGGGATGCTCCCTTGAAGTAGGCATTTGTGCCTGTACAGGCTGTTTTAGTTCAGGGGTCTTTATACATGAGGTAGCAGATTCATGGCAGTGTGAAGAAATACTTCTGGAAATTTAACTAAATGTATAATAAAATATACATAAGAAGATTGTGGAAGAAAATAAAGCAAAATTTTAAAACCTGTCTTTTGAAAATATGGTGGGAAATTTTTAACAGGTAATTGTGCTGGAAGTCATGTGGCTGCATGGTGTCATTTAGATTGTTTACCAGTTTTGTGAAGAGAAGCTGTCACTCAATAAACACAAGCATTCAAAATCAGTTGTGAGGTCTCAGAGTCAGTTGACTTCACTGCTTGCATTTATTTTCCATTTATCCTACCCCCTGAGATGAGGATGAGAATTGATTAACTATATGTCTTGATTTAGGCACCATTTATGTGCTGTGTAAAGAAGGAGATACATCTGTCTTTAAGGAAATACACATCATACTTGTGCCAGCACATTTAAAAGCCATTTAATATTGAGAAGCTGTTAACAATACAAATTTATGTAGCTTTGTCAGTGAGCTGCCTTTTTTTTTTTTTTTTTTTTTTTTTTTTTTTTTTTTTTTTTTTTTTTTTCTCCTTACATTGTTGTGTCACTTGGAAGTGAAAATATATCTGTCTCAGGGCTTAGGGGAATTTTGTAGGAAAATGTTGCTGGATTTTGGGCGCTTTTGAGGGTGTCTGTATTAAGTGCCTGGATTCAGGTTTGGGACGTTAATCTCTTTCATGCACTCTGCCCCCCTCTCTCTCCTGACCTTTCTTCTGCCCCACCTTCCTCCTCACAGGAGGGACTCAACCTCAAAACTAAAGGGTTGCCTTGAAGCTGGCACCGGTTTAGGGAAGGTGAGAAACATCCATCCCCACCTGCATTTCCCCATACTCCCAACTGCTCCTGAGGGGTTCAACTCATCTCCCACTTTGGTCAGGTGCTCTAAGGGGTCTCCACTGTGACAGGAGGTCCACACCTGTTGCTTTGTCTCAATACAGCTGTGACTGTGCTCCTGTAAATCCCTGCTGAGTGGCAGGAAGTGCTGCGCTTCCTGGGGTGGCTTGTAGGTGGTTTCAGCTTGGACCAGCCCAGTGGCCTTGAGCCACTGGAACCTAGCCAAAAAAATACTGCTTTTTATTATGATAAAGGAAATTCTTGGTTATGCTCCTGTTTCTCAATTTCTTAACACATAGTATCTTTGAGAATACTTCTTTTTTAAATGGAATGGGAGACTTTTGCTTCGTGGGTACGAGGAGTGCTATTGTGTATCTTTATGTTTGAGGGCAAATATCTTTAATAGAAAAATAGGGTAATTGTCTGCGGGTTTCTAATAACTGTAGCCCTTTGACAGAATTCATGTGACCCTTGGACAAAGTTTGAGAGCTGTTTAAGGATGCCTCTCTGATGTTGGTGTTTGCCTGCCTGATTCTAAGCATCTGGGTGTTGTAAAGGATATCTAGCAAACAGACCTCTTATTGCAAATGTAATGTATTTGAAGTGTTCTTGGAGGAATAACCTCTGTCATCTTTCAAAAGTAGAACCCAACCTGTCAATGAATCAAGACTGAAGTGACTGTTTTAAATGAACTATAAATGTATAGTAGAGTGGGTGCATTTTCACTGAGTTCTGTGAATTTGCTTCGTGTTCCATAAGAGGATAAAGTTTGGCCCAAAGTAATGGGAAGCTTATGTCTGGCTGCAAGGAAACCAGGGAATTTATGGGGCTTTAAAGTATGACCCACTGCAATATTCAGTATGTGTGATTTTTGGCATGATTCAGCAGTAAATACTAGTTGAAAACAGAAGCACAAATTATAGGGTAAATAATTCAGACCAAAAGGAGGCCTGCTTGTGCATACGTGGTAAAGGAAATGGAAATACAACCGCAAAACACAATTGCTGGGAAGAACACCAGCAGTTTGGAATGGTCACTGCTAAAAACTGTGGAAATTATCTTCCTGGATGACACCTGAAATGAGAGGGGCATAATGATCACCTTTGTATGTATTTGTGCACACTGGCTAGTGAATCGTGTGAGGCTGCTGCATTTGGCAGCCGTCGTTTTGGAGAGGACTTTCTGTTCCGTGGCCGCTGGGTGGGAGGATGTAATGGGCACAATGGTCCTTCGGTCCTTCATCTAATAAATGTCTGTGACTTGACTTCTAAAAGTTTTTTCCTTGCCTTTTTATTATTTTCTTTGTCATTGATAGAGGCATCATGCACCGGAAGAAGACAATTTTGTGCTAAATTGTTTTTCTGAGCTTTCCCTTTGCATTTTATTTATTATTTAAATAGCTTTGGCTGCTGATTTAAAGCAATGTATGGTACATGAAGAGCAACCCAAACAATATTCCAATGTGCCATTTGATAACATTTTCAACTTCTGGTAAAAAAAAAAAACTAAGAGTAGCCAAAGTAGTTTTAACAGATGTATTTGGCTGGCACTGTGGCAGAGTGATTTGGCTTCCATTTTGCGTCATTTGGAAGGAGAACTACCATGTTCCTCCCACGAGTGAGATGCAAATGAAGGCAAATAGAATGAATAGTTAGCAAAGTAGATTGTTTGCTTGGACATCTTTTAATTGTTCCTAGAGCATAGATTGCCTTGGCTTGCTGTATACCAGGCTTTTCAGAACTGGGATGGAGTATTACTGGTGTGTGACTTGTAGAGCCAGGAGCTAAAGAAAACAGCCATCAGCATCATGAGATGTGACCTGTGGTGAGCTGTTGCTTCCAGATCACTTCCTTGTGTAGTGTTATAATTGGAAAACTACTGTTCCTTGATGTCTCCAGTGAGTGCTGGTTTGAAACACACATTGGACTGTATTTAATTTTTATATGGAATATTTCTACTAATTAAGTTGTTTGTTTTCGCAGGAAGCTCATCCATGGGATAATGGGGTGAAAATTCCTGTAACTTACTCCATTAAATGACCGCTGGACAATATCAGAAATTGGGGTTTAAGGGTCAGTTCAGAAAGTAACTTAGACCAGAAGTTTCCAATAACAATTGTGGCTTGGATACAGTTGAAATAAGAACAACACAGCTAAATTCAATTGTACTTGCATTGGCTAAGTAATAATCTCAGAGAAGATGTGAACAATAGGCATTGGAGACTAACAAGTCATAACCTGAAAGAAAATTGTAACTGATACAGACAAAGTGGGGAAAAAACTGGTGGTGATTACTAACTATGAAAGTGCTGGTCTTAGCTGTCTCAGTCAATAAATAATCCTGCAGGGGTATTAGCAGCATTAGTAGTAGCAGCATTTGGCCATCTGGCTTGGCTTCTGTGGGAGGTTTAAAAAAAAAATAAAATACCACTGTTAGTGGAACTGCATCCATTGAAATCATAGGAGAACTTGGCCCTGCCATTTCATGTTCCCATTCATTGTGTGCTGTTCATCCCGTGCTTGGATCTCATGTGATCATTTGATTCTGGAGACATTTTCTTGATGTTCATGGACCACAGCAATGGTCTGTGAAGTCCTAGCTGGCAGTCAGTTCAAGTTACCATGCATCAGTCTAACTGTGGTGGTGGTTTGCAGGAAACCTTGAGGTGATTTCAGGCCTACAAACCTTTGTCCTGCAGTATTGGTGGCTGCAGCTTTGAGCTCGTGTTGCCCATTTCACTGTGCACAAAAAATAAAGCACTGTTTCTGCCTCTTGTGTAGTCAAATCTACTGACTTTACTGTTCCTTGGCTTGGAATTGTAAACATGAGTGTTGATGTGGCAAAAATGCTTCTGGCTCATTCTTTACTGAGTGGGTATTTATGAGCAGCTCTGACTAAATGAGTCTGCTGTAGCTCAGTGTCCCTGTGACTGTTTCCCACGCCTGCTGCTTTTGTCTTGTTTTACTGATGAGCTCTTCTCATCTTGTGTGTGCGT
Organism: Cettia cetti; assembly: GCA_013401135.1. NCBI lineage: Eukaryota > Metazoa > Chordata > Aves > Passeriformes > Sylviidae > Cettia > Cettia cetti. The sequence continues at coordinate 9,194 of VZUI01041772.1, forward strand.
TAAACGACGTAAACATTCACAAGTTATCAACTAAAGTGTAAAATGCCAGCTTACTACATCTCATCTTTTTGACTAACATTTTTTTTTCTTAAAATTTCACTTCATCTTGTAAGAAAATGAAGCTAAGGATGAATGTTTAAATCTCTGAGCAAAGGCTCTTTTGCCTCTTCTTAGTGCTACTGCTAGAACAAAAACCATCATGAAATATGTGGTTGAAAGTATTCCTTAGTGTGTGATTTATACCATAATCAAACTGACAGACATCAGTGGAGCACTTACGAGTTTATGCTTGGAGTTAAGTCCAGTAAAATGCTTCTGGAATCTCCTGGTAATTTCCTTTTATCAATGTAAGTGATGCAGTATGAATCCATTATAATTACTGTGGAGCTGCACCAAATTAGATGTTATGATTGAGGCTTGAATTTTTCCAGTGGATGTTTTGAAGAAATGAGAGATAGTAACAAAGAAGGAGGCTGTGTAGCATTCATCATTTGATGAGTTTGTTCTCCTGTACACAGAAGAGACCTATTTCTTCTCTAGTGTTCCCCATTAGATTGCTTACAATCTGTTCAAAGTGATTATGAACTGCTGTTGTCATTGGGCAGTGATATATTATATTTCTGTTCTTGCTTCAGTTCAAGGCATGGACAAATCACACTTGTTACAGTTAAGCATCTGTATCTGGTAAATCCATGGGTGACTGAACTCAGTGCAGTGGCTCACACACTTGATTTGTTTACACTGAGAGAAATTGAGGTCCATGCCCACTCAGCTAAGCAGAGTTATTTTGCATTAATACTGGTGAAATGGAAACAAAATAATCTGGCATGCACTTTAAAGAGTTTATCCTAGTGCAACATTTTGTCTCATTTATCTGAGAGGTGCTAATCAAACAGCAGAGCACAGAGCATGAATGTCAGACTGCTTCATTGGTAGTGGTTTGTGCATGACAGCCTGAGCCATGGGAGAACTCTGAACACCTACCTAAATTTAGTTATTACAGTTAACATAGATCACAGTGAAAATGACATTGTGATACTTTCACACCCATTCTTCAGAGTTTTGTTTTTTTTTTTTTCTCTTTAGTGACTTTTGCTATAAGAAAAGCTTTGGTGTGGCCCACAGCTGATAAATCTTGTCTCTTGGCTAATGAGATGAATTTGTGCAGCAAATTCAAATTTGTTACAGCAAGGCTGTATCCATCACTTGGAAAGGACACATTTTTTTATTCCATTACTAGATATGGAGAAATAAAAAAGCAAGGGAAAATGTGGACTTGGAGTTTCCTAAAAAGTCAGCCACCTCAGTGCAGTCTTGGAACACCAGCCCAATCTGCTGGAGGGAAAGGTGTCCACCCTGACATGCAAATCTGCCTTGTGCATAGCCAAGGGAAACTTCAATCTTGGATATCCTTTTCCAGATTTGTCACTAGCATGAAGCATTACTTTTGGGGTCTGCTGTGGACAGAGAACCTTCTGCAAGGCTGTGGTGCAGCTCTGCAGGCAACAAATGGAAACAGATTATTACAGAAAGTGGTGGCCGTCCCATTCGAAGGAAACACAGATTGAATACAGTTGACCTTGTATCTGTAGGCACAAATCCAAAAATATTGGTTACTCATCCTCAGATTTCTCAGATTAAACATTTGTAAGTAACTGCTCTGTGTGCTCAAAAGCCTGCAACTCAATTAGACCATTAAGCCAGGTAACTTTCAGCAGATGGCAGCATTGCACTCTGTAACTTAATTTTTCTGTCAGTGGTTTTGCAACTCCTGACTACTCGGGCTGGTTAGAGACTGCCGGCTAAGTAGCGAGCCAAACCCACTTCTAAAATGTTTTGAAGTACAGGTCTTAGTAGATTATGATAATTGGGTATTGTTTCAGACTCGTGAGTTTCATATGGAAAATACCTCTGTGCTGCATAAGAAAATGTACTAAAAAAATGCAAGTACATCTAAATCTCTTCTGTTAACTCTGTAAGTAACTGCTTTGAGACAGAGAAAGGTTGTTGGATAAAAGTGTTCTCCTTTGTAAAAATACTAGCAAATCCCTTAAAGATGTTAAGAGTTCAAAGTGGAACCATGACTGGGGAGCTTGTAAATGACTCCCTGCATATAGTTCTTAAAAGTACAACATGCTCCCATTCTTTATTTAGAAAAAAATGCTGACTTTCCTAATGCTTTTTGTGCTATACCTTTTGAACACCATACAGCCTGATGCCGGAGTCCATCCTAGGCAGACATAAAAATGAACATACCCTTGTTAGAAGTTATCAATTCTGAAATTCTGTCTGTGCTCAAAGGTTCAGATGCAATAGTTAATTTCTGTTTGTGATTACTCAATTAAGAATATTGCTTTGTATACAAAGTGTGTGTTTGATTGTACATTCAATCTGGTTGGTTGAGAGGTTCTTCCCACCTCTCCCACCTTCACTGTGATTCATCAGAGTTCCAGGGAGACTGTGGAGGAAATGAAAGCTGTTCCTGCTATGAAAGAAAAGGGCTGTGTACAGAGGCCTCTTCAGAGAAAACCATTCTACTTCCAGATAGTTCTCTCTCTGTGATGTACTACTCTATACATAATCCTAAAATGCATAAGGGATTTGTTTTGTGTGTGTATTCTCTCAGGGAGAATATAGTGTTGTTCTTAGGTTTGGCACAAGATGCAGTTTGAGTGCTGCACTATAACCAGCTAGCACTAATGTAAATGGCATCGCACAAACACAAAGCTGTAATAAATAGAAACTAGGTCAGCCATTGCAGCCCTTCAGAAAGAGATTAAAAAACATTCTTCTCTGGCCATCTAAACTTGCAATTTGTTGGGTGAAAACAAGGATACCAATATCAATGAAGTTAGTGGTCTCTTTGGGAAGCTTTATGCACTTCTGAGTTTGTCTCCAGGATAAATTAAGGAATCTTCAGACTTTCCCACTTCTTTCTTTTTTCCCCTGGAGAAAAAAATATCATATGTAAGCAAAAGTTCAGACTGATTAATTTGGGTTGCCCTCCTATGCTGTTCTGCCTTTTGTCATACAAGTGAACCACAATGGAAATTTTGACTTATTCTGTTTTGTTTTGTTTTTTTTTTTTGTTTTTTTTTTTAGTCAAATTAGAATACTGCCTGTACCAGAGTAGTTTGCCAAGATGAACGGTTTCTCTGCTAGGTGCTGTCTGGATGTGGCTAGCTTAGTATTCTGGAAGAAATTAAGTATATGCAAATCTCACTTTTATGGGAGAATTTCAGGAACATTACATCATAGGAACTGGTGTTTTGAAGTTAGAGGTGTCCTCATTCCAGTCACATCCTCAGAAGGTGATCTGGTGGTCTAATACACACTTGCTTTTCCCCTCAAAGAGCATGGAGGCATGAGTGAACATAGTTTGTGTGTTGTGGAGTAGGAATATGTGGTAGTGGACTTTTTCACCTAGCTGGATTCCTGTTGCTACTTGAGCCAAGTAGTAAGACTTGGAACTAGTTTCCTGTGTTCATTATTGGTTAAACAGAGTTTGCATAAGCCTGTTAAAAACAAAAAGCAAAACCGAAGAAAAAAATTTGGTTAATATTGCAGGAGGAAGTTCTTTGAAAATACAAGTAAAATGTAATATTTTATCCTTAAGGTCATATTGAGAGACTAAGACTCATTGCCATCTGTGCATATACTGTGAGAGGATATCACTGGGTGTCTTTCATCTTGGTCACATTTTAAAGCTGTAGTGTGAAGATTTGGGATGCTTTGAGTCATGCATTACTTTGTGATCCCTACAGTTAATAATGTAGGTTTATGTTCTCATGCAAGGAAGCAATGTATTCCTCATAAAAAGCAGTCAGGGTTGTATCTCTGGTCTAGTAACATCCCTCTCCAGAACAGGGAGGGAAGAGAAGCTCTCCATGGCCCTTCCAAAGGTCTAAGCCAAATAAATGTCAGGAGGATTTTTGGTCTTCAATTTAAATTGCACCATCCATCTCCTTTGTTTCTTTGGGTATTAAGTTTGTGAGATAAGTAACTCTTTCTAAAACAGCCTTCACAGGTCACTTCAGAGTGTTGCAATTTATTTTTTTTTAATGAGACACAAGGCTTCTTAAACAAAAGGCTACAAAAAACCCAAACAAAACGGAAAACCCGTCTAGCCGTGGAAGTGAGGTCTCACTTTCACTGATTGTCCTTCCAGCTACATGTACTGTCTTCCTTTGAGCAGTTCTGGGGAAGGCAGTGACTTTGGATGGCTTCTGCTCCTGCACTTTTATCTGTGAGAATGTCTTTAACTGTGTATCACTCTGGTCTTTCAGACCATTTATGTCAGGAAGAGTTGCACCACAAGAAGGATAGCTTTAATGGTGCATTTATTTTTGGTGTCACTTGGTGTAATGCTATAGGGCATATCCTGAATTTGAGATAAAAGATGAAAATAGTCATCTTCATTTGTAATATGTTCTTACCTCTGCTTTTTCAGCACTGAACGATCATATTTTCATGTTTTAAGGAAATACTGGATTTTCTAACTCTGGTCTTAGAGAATATATTATAAACAGCTAAAATGATCTTGTTTATCTTTGGGATACTAAGCAACACTTTGTAAATGGATAGAATGTGTGGATATATTGAAGTGAACGTGGCTGATGTAGTAATCAGGGACTGCTCCAGGTGATTTAGTGGTTACTTACCATACCAGTGTGAAAGTTTCCTCCTTAATACTCCCAATGAATTAATTTGTGGTTTTGGTGGGCTTTTTAATAGCAAATAAGCTTGCACTTTTAAAGTAAAAATTTGATCTGTTTGCCAAATACTCTATTTCTTATTTGATTATGTCATTCATGCCTATGTTTCCTGAATACAAAGAAAGTGTTGCTCACTTACATGTTCAAGAAAACAGAATTAAAGATGTTTTTCATATGTTACAACTCTGTGATAGTTATTTGCATATTGTCTAAATTTTAGAAGCAATCTATTCCAATAGCTATGTAAACCATTCAGAAAGACTCCTTTAGTCTCTGCTTGCTTTTATAGTGCAGATAATTTAGGAATTGTTTCTTTCTAAAGGATTAACATCTTTAAGAACGTGCTTTCAGAAGAATTGCTTTTGTTTTCAAAGTGGGACAAAGCTGACTGGCAGACAAGCTTTCAAAGCATCTCAGTACTGCTGTTCTTTGGAACTTGCCTAAGAAATGATTTCCTGACCTGTACAGCCAACATTTCTTCAAAATAAGACTTTTCATAGCCTGCTTGGAAAACTCTCTGCAGTGTTTGGAAAAAGGAGAGAGCTTTATATCTGCTGAAACAAAGAACTGGGCTGATGACTTTTAATATGATTAACACGTTGAAATTGGACAAATAGCTTCACAAAACTCTAAATGTGTTTCATCTTTCCAGAAAAAGTAAATTATGGCATTCTGGAATTTTTTTGTGTATTTGTGTGCTGGCTTTGGCTGGGGCAGAGTTAATTTTCCCTGCAGTGGCTAGTATAGGGGTATGCCATGTTTTGGAAAAAAAATTACCAATTTAATTAATTTTAGAAAAAAAAGTGTTTTGGAAAAATAACAGTTTTTTGCAAAAGTGTTTAATGCCATGAGGAGGAAAGACAAGGTTTGTGGGCAGAGGTTATGCCTCACTAGTTGAGTTGGTAGAGCTGGTAAGAGCAGCCAAGCTTTGAGGTGCATGATGCCTGGATGTGCATGGGATGTGTTGGGCTGCTGAGATAAAGGGGAAGGTGATCTCTGTGATTGGGCTGTCTCTGGAGCAGAAATGACCCTTGAGACAGAGGGGTGCTACTGAGGAGGGAGGTCTTCTGTGGTGGGAAGGTGTTCCAACACATGGAAAGATGTGCAGCTTCTTTTTGTGGCTGGAGGGAAAAGCTGGAAAGCTGGGGAGACATTGCTGCACCTTTTTTGAGTGGGTGGTATAGTATCCAGTGCAGCTGAGCCTTTCACTTTTCAGGATTACTGCTTAGCAGAACAGCATGAAGTTGTGATGTAATATATTATATTAAGCAGTGCTATTTCTTACAGAATAAGGAAATCTAAAGGTTTTTAAAAACATCTATATTCCACTCAGGTTTGATGGAATCAAAGAAATTACTTATCCTGTTTCATTAGCAGCAAAAAAACTGTAATAGTCACTAATGGAAGGGTCTGGTTGGGACTCTGGCTTTGTGCACAGAAATGATTTCTGTTTCACCCTCAATGAGAGAGGAAGTATATAGGAGTGTTTAATTTTTCAAATAGGACAAATGATAACCACGTGGGAAGGATCAACTTTCAAGTGTTAACATTCAGCTAAAACCGTAGGTCAAGTTTTTTTCTGTGGTCCTTATCTGCAGACATTTTCTGTTTGTTGGCTGTTCTAGCTCTCTGCTGTAACCTCCCACAAATATTTCACAGATTAAGCTTATAGCATCCCTTAATAAAGACATAATATTCCCCTCTTGCTGATAGAGAGGGGACACAAAGCAAAGGGATCTTTGTTTATTTGGACTCAGGTATTTAACTCCTGACATATTAAACTCCTTGTGGTAAGAACAGAGCAAGAATAAAACACAGTATTTGCTTTAATGATTTATTTTCTTATTGCAGTTCAAAAATTCTTCAGTTTTGTTATGCTGCAGCCTGCAGTTATATGTAAATGTTGCAGTGGGAATAAGAATAACAAAAGTAATGCTTATTATTCTAGAAACATAGGGTTTTTAAGTTGTTCTTGGACAACTGCTTGCATCTTCTGGAAGATCCTGATTACCAACAGAAAAGACTCAGCTTCTAAATGAGAAAATGGAGTGCTCTGTAATCTCAGTTGTGTAATATGAAAGCTGGAAGTGTGTATTTAAAGTGAAATGCTCTGGAATTTGTTTGGGCCTGTACTTTTAAGTGATGCTTTTAGACCATTTGTTTTAAAATCTTAATAAAGCCACATCTCATATCTAAATTCAGGCAATCTGAAACTCATTTCATTAGGACTCTGTAGAAATATGAGGCAATGCCTCATACTGTTATCCCTGCAGGGTATGAGAAATCCAAAGCTTATCTTAACAGTGAAATTTTAAATTGGGATAGTGAATTTGTAATATTAGATAATACTGTGTGGCTGATTTTTATTTTTTATTTCTTATTTCCCTCCATTCTGGAATTGCATCAGCGTAAACAATAGTATATAGAACCTTTTTATTACCGTACTACTGTCAACCCTCATTGCAATTCAAACCTGTATTCCTTTTGTATTGAAATTTTAATCTGTGGCCATCTGATTCTGGGATGGGACCAATTTTACCCTTCCCTTCAACTGGAAACAGCAAAACCCCTCCATAAACCTGAAGGAATATTTTCCCTGACAAGCAAAAGGGCCTTATGCCACCCCTATGCCTTTCTTGTTTAACTCTGGCATTTAATAATTCAGAAAGGGACCAAGGAGAAGTGCTACTGTGGAAAGATATGCAGATCCAAAGATCCAACCAATCTTGTGGCTGCACAAATCTACAGAGCCAAGAGTTTCTCAGAAATAAGAGGAGAGACTGTCTTGTGCTTATTAGACCTGGCAGATTTAGCTGACCTTCAGAGAAGCTGTGGATTTGTTCTGTTCTGTGTTTCACTCCTCTCCCTGTAGTTAGAAATCAAAGTGCACACAATTGCTGTGTAATTCCTGCATTTGCCACAGGTCCTCTGCTGCAGATGGAGGAACATATATGGGGGTTAGCCTTCTTTTTCACTTTACCATATGGCTTTAGGAAGACAATTAGATCTTCATATTTGACTGGTACTGTGGTTATTCTTTGCCCCCCTCACAGAATTAAAGCAATGTCCCAAGATTCAGTCATTCTCTTGTTTACAGTTGGTGTGTTCCCCTTCCTCTAGTAGAGAAAATGAAACAACAAGCCCTTTTTTATACTGTCAGTACAGCTTCTGTATGTGTTAAACCACGTGCCCTGCTACCTGGTGCACACTGGTCTTAAGCCATGCATTTTCTCTGTGCTTGCTTTGGTATTGGGTTTTGTTTCCTTTGTCATCCAATTCAGGAATACTCATACATAGTTTGAAAATTGATAAAGATACCCAAATTCTGTCACTGATTAAATCTGGTGGGGGTGCAATGTATATTTAAATCGATATAGATTTTTTTTTTTTTTTTTGTGGGAATGAGTCATCTTAGCAAATAGCAGCGTCCAGCTGAAAAGTGGAACCTGCCATTACACGGGTTAATTATTCTCAGTAATCCATAGTAAAGCTTTGGTAAATCTAATAGTTGCTCATCTATTCTTTGGGCAGTGGTTTTAATTGCAAGACTTACTGCTCTGCAATATTTAGTTTTATGTTGTGATTTCATCAGTGTAAAAAAGCTCTTAAATACCTGATAAATCATGATTAGAGGTAATGGTCCTTCCAAAAGATTAGAAGTGAAATTCTCTGAGAATTGATAACATTTATTTGACACTATCTGGTGCACACTAAAAGATAATATTTCAAAGGTCAGTTATCCCCTGGCAGAGGAGTTTGTAAGGTATTAAAATAGGCTAACATAAGCCAGAGCTGGCAGTGATTTAGGCTTGTGGTAGGTAATATTTATGAGAGTTCACAAATGTCTAAGCAACCCTGCCAATTTATTACTTATCCTTTCAGTCTTTACAAAATTAAAGTTGTTTCTTCAATATGCTGGCATTTATGGTAAATACTCAAATGTTCATTTCTGTTTATTTTTACAGAAAGCAATTTCTCTGGCTTCTATGAGAGAGTGATCACGATGGGATTAGAGTTTCTTTTCCAAATTGTTTTCTTTCCCCAATCCTCCAGTTACAATTACAGGATGTCCTGGTTTTCAGTCTTTTGGTTCCCCTCCCCTTCCCTCATATGACTCCAAGCAAAGCTTATTTTTGCACTTCTGTTTCATGGTAATACCAATACTGTACCGTCTTTCTGGCTGGTATCTTCCCAGTAATGAGCCTAGTGATGTCTAAACCCAGATTCATGGAAAATTCTGTTGGAAAGCCTGAGAAAGGTCATGTTTTTGGTTTCTGCATCCATTGGAGGTATTCTGTGGAAAGCTCGGCAGAGCATCTAAGTAACTGCTTTATTGAGAAGAAATAGAGGCTGTAGGATGTTGGCCTTGCTAATAACAGTGTTTTCTTTATTTCCCTAAGCTATTAATTTGGATTTTATAAATGCTGCAATTTAATGGTTCTATGTTGAAGGCCTAAGGGTTGGCAACAACTTCCACATACTGGCTTTGTGCCTCAATCCCCAGTCTTCCTACAAACTGGTTTCCTTGTATTTTCTGTTTCAACAGCAAAGTGTAACACACTGATGCTGTGCTGGTGGGTCAGAGACCTGCCAGGCAGATCCCCTTGTGAGAGAGCCAGCAGCAGGGCTGAATGTTTCTGGTGACATTCTCAGCACCAGCTGCCTCAGTACATGCTGCCTCCTTGGGCTGTGTTCCCCCTTGGTGCCTGGAGCTGTGCCCCAGTCAAAGGGCAGTGACACGCCTTGTGCAAGTCACCCGCACACCTAAGGTGCTTGCAGGGGAAGGTGCTTCTCAAATACAAGAGCACTGAAATCTCAACGTTTATAGAAGTTGGGGGTGTTCTGAGCAGTCAACAATATCTACATCTGAAAATTTTTAATACCAGTTGGAATCTCTGGCACTTCTATAGTAGTTGTCAATACCTGTCTGCTTTAATGTTCTGAATATGGATAGGCAGGAGGCTTAAGAAAGGAAACAAGAATAAAGAAAAAATGTGAGAGACCATTCTGCAGAGAATGGTTTGATACTGTGTTTTGATACACTAAAGTAGTAACACCTTTGCATTTATTAAATACCAAAGTGTGTTTGTAGAAAAATAAAGCATGCAATTATATGGGAAGGAAAGATCTTTCTGACCTGGAGTGTTTCTTGCCATGCCAGTTGTGTTGGATTCAGTTTCCAGTACTGCTGTACTGTATCTTTCTAGAACTGGGGGGAAATGGAAGTGATGCTCTTTACAGACAACTTTGTCCAACCAAAGCAGAACAAGCTGGTTTAGATTTGAATTTTACTTACCTTCTTTCAGGGCATCATGTTTTTGTGGAAACATGCGTATTTGTGGAAAACTGGTGCTCTTTCTCTGGCAAAACCCCAACGACTGTAATGCAGTTATCCAAGAGAAATTATGGATTATGCAGACTCTTTAACTCAGTCAGACTTACTACTAATCTTGATGGAAAACAGAAGGACAGATAAGAAGCTCTTTCTTGGCCTGTAATATTATTTTTCTTATCCATTTCAACATAAAGAACTCTTCATCGGAGTGACTAGCTTTACTATGAGTCAGACAAATTTACAGTTTTATCTGTTTTACTTTAGAAAGTGTTGAAACAAAAGCTTTGCATTAATTTATGTTACAAGCACCATGTTAGTTTCTTCTGCATTATTTCTCTATATTGGATGCAATCCATAAGAGGAAGCAAAGTAAGGACCAAATATTTTAGCAACTTAGACACAGGATTTTTGCAAGAGAGGTACTGGCTTAAGGTAGCTGGGGGAAGAAACAGAAAGTGACATCTTGTCAAAACTGCATGCTCAGATTAACTCCAGTGTCTGTTCTGATGAAACTGAGAGGAAATTAAATAATACAGGTATTTCTTTGTCTTAGGCAAAGGGAGAAAAACCAGAAAATGTTATTGGCTTCTTCATTTACAGTCAATACACATGGAAATGTCTCCTTAAATTTATTTCTGTTATGCAGGAGAGTCATGAGTGGCACTTGGGCTGGATAGGAAACAGTTTTTCACTCAGTGAATTTCACTTAGTGAAATTTTGAATCTGTAAATATTTAAATGTCTTGGTCTACCTCTTTTACTCCTACGTCCTGTTTCAGTTACTGATTTTATTACTTAGATTTTTAAACTTAAAAGTTGTATAAATGAGGATTTATTTGATTTTTTTTTTCCCAATTTTGATAAGTGATATTTTTCACATGCAGGCTCTCTGGATGAAAATTATTTTATTCTAGTTTATAATAAATTAGTAGTTTGGAGAAGGAGAGAAAGAACCTTGTATTCATCTTAAACTATTAGATCTAATTTGGGTAGCAGAGAACAGTATTTAGCAGATCTCTGAATTACAGGTTTCATTAGGTTCCTTTTTTTTTTTCCTTCCTCCTTGGCTGTGAAGTTATAATGACAAACACTGTTATTTCCCTTCTCGGCATATGCCACATACTGCTGGAAAATATGTAACAAAATGTAATGTTAACATTTTCCTGACACTTCTAAAATTAAACAAAACCTTCAGGGAAAGGAAGCTTCATGTTAATTTATGTATTCCTCAGCTTTCAGGCTAGGGAGTGAAGGTGAACACCACCCATGGCTACTACTTCAGCCAAAGTTATTTCTAGTTTACAGGTACAAAGTCAAATCTGATGAGCAGGGGACTTGAACAGTAATTTTTAATATGTGGTGAACATGCATTTGTCTCCATGTATTGATTGTCTTCTCCAGAATTCTTTATTTTTATTTTTATAAGCCTCTCAAATTAGTGTTATAAACTAATGTCTTTATAGTTTGACTGCTTGTAAACCCTCAGTTATCGTGTTTTACTCTGAGAAATAATGCTGCTATCTCACTCCTTTGTACCAACTCCTACTTACATGCATTCATTTCAAATGAAATTTCATGTTTTAATGTGTCTTTTACATTAGCTGAAGACAGACCAGTGCATGAACAAATGTACCTGGCTATGTCAGAATGCTGTTAATGAATGTTTCTTCATGATTTCTTTGGTTGTGAAGATCACTGTTTCTTGTGCTTCAGCACTGATGTGGAGGAGGTTACAAGGTTTTCTGAGGAATTTGTATTTTCCCTAGAACAGAACAAATATATCTCCTTCCTCCACCCCTCCAGTAGCATGTAGCAGCAAGAAACCAGGCTATCTTAAGGATCTAAGACCATATCTATTGGAATAGCAGGCCAGTCACCATGGAAGAGCATGGGAACTTATGGACTTTGAGCAGCCCAGTTTTCTGAAGTACATGTAGATTATACTTCTTTGAAACCTCCTGTTAGCCCAAATGTTCTGCATAAGGAAAAAAGTTTGTGTTGCACACATTGAGAGCTTGGCACAAAATTCCTCTGTGGATGTTGCTATTATGTGCAGTAATATGACATCTGCATTCCCATTCTCTGACTTCAACCCCTCTTTTTTTTTTTTTTGGGTTTTTTTTTTTTTTTTTTTTTTTTTTTTTTTTTTTTTTTTAGTCTTTTAATATACACTGCATGAAGGTAGGGTCTAAAACATGTTTTTGTTCCTCCTGGCCAAACACATTTAGTTTGTTCAAGTCTGCAGAGACGAGCAAGGTGATTTGTATCACAACTGCTATTCCTCTTTCATCTTTTCATCCAGAATAAATTTGGTTTAGGCTGTACGTATGTTTAGCTCACTGTTCTTTAGGCATTGTTTTCTTTGATGATATAACCACCAGGTTTTGGATATTCTTTGTGTAGAAGTCATACCTTGTTGACAAGACATTTAAATCTTCTGTGTTCACAGTGCATGAAAGGAAGGTTTTGGTTGCAAGGTATGTAATCTAATGGAATATTTTGTGCTCTTAATTTCAGTTTTTCAGTGAAGACTCACACATGAGTTAATGAAGAAGCTAGAAAATATTCAAGAATCATAAATTATCTCAGAGGAATCACAGAGCACCATGGTCATTAAACCAATTTTCAGTCAACTGTCTTTTTGTATAAGTAATAATGGGTGTTTCCTCTCCAGAATACTTTGTTCAAAATTGAGGGATATATTCCCTCATTGGCATATGGGGAATTTTTTTCATTAAATTTCTGTTGATGGTAACACATGTTATGTGGGGATCAGTAATTCCATGGCACAGCTATGGAAGAATAGATCCCTTCAGTTTCCTTACTTGGATGTTGGATTTTAGCAATAGTCACTGCACACTGTGTCAGCTGGTTTGAGTGCCAGTGCCACAGGTTTCAGCCAAAGAGGTAGCTTTGAAGGTTATTTTCCTGAAGCTCCAGAAATGTTAACAACTTTCCAAGTAAATGCTACAGTAATGGTAGCATTCCACTCTCTCTTGCATCATTTGCTACTTACCCAAATGAAAGAGGAAGAGAAGTGGCATGGAGACAGCCACGGTCTCACAGCAGCCCACAGGGTGTCTATCCATAGCTTTCCCATACAGAGTGGGAATTTGTGCCTCTGGTCTGGCATGAAGGGATGTGGAAGACAACCTAAGGGGGAGTGTTTTCCTGCTAGAAATATATGTGCCTCACGGGCTGGCAGGGAAGCGAGTCTCTTGGGAATGGCTGCTGGCTCATGGAATAGGACAATGCTCCTGTGCCTCGTGAGTCAGATGTTCCAGGCAGACATGGTGAATGTCTGCCTGGGCTACTGAAATATGGTAGTGATACATGACAGTCCAGATTCAGAGGTACTTGTATTTGGGAAAATCTGGGCTTGTGATGAAACATACGTTTAATATATTTTGGCAGTTACCTAACATAAATGCCATGCTTTCAGCTGTTCCATGTCTCAGGAAGAGCAGTAGCATCCCTGAATTTGCTCTGTGTCCAGACCAGCAGTGCTCATAAGGCTGTAGGAGCTCGCCAAGTGCTGTCACTGAATAAAAACACCAGAACTATATGTACTTATGAAAAGGGACTTTCTGTTCTGTTTGTGAAAGCTAGGCCACTCCTTCCTGTGCTGCATTAATGGAAGCCCTTGAAGACAAGAACTAGGACATGAATTCTAGAGAAGATAAGGGAGACAGTAGTCAATGACTAAAGTGATGTGTGCCTGAGGGTTGTAAGAGATAGCATGTGGAAAATCTGCCCATCAACTTTGCGAGAGCAAGCATAATTAAAAGGAGAGTGTTTGGTACATTGCCCAAGCTTGACACAAAGTTTTGGAAGAGGCTGAATAGGGTGGATGGAGCAGTTAAGCCTTTACTGCTGTAGTAATAGTTTTTAACATATAGTTCAGTAACTCACATGCCTGGATATTCAGTGTATTCAATTAAAGGGGGAAGAAGAGGGTTATTAGAACCAAATGAAGGGCAAGAGCTGTGAAACAGCTTTGTGAATCATGCAAATTGCTTAAAAAATGAAGCACCAATCACGATGAAGCATCTTCAGAATGTAGCCAATATATTTAAAAATCCTGGTACAAATACAAGATTCATACCTGTAAATCAGCATAGATTCTATTTTTCAGTGTATTACAGCATGTCTGCTGCTCTAATTTATTACCTTCAGTGTGAAATTAGTTTGTTTTTAATGCTATATCAGGCTCGAGACTGGGTCTTGCAACAAATTTTGTGGAGATCTTGATAAAATGAACCTTCCAAGTTACTCAGATATTGTAATACTCATTTATGTCTACAAATGATAACTGAGTTTGGGTTGTGCAAGATTTGCTGTGGGCTTGCTTGTTGGCACTTACTTGATCCATTAATGTAAATATGTTTGCTGCAGTATTTTCAGTGTAAGACCATGGTTGCACAAATTATTTTCAGACTGTGTCTACTGAAGGCAGTGTGAGTATGAAAACCAGCAGCTGGCAGTTTACTGGTGTTGCTTGCAAGGCCTCATGTCATCTAGAATTGGATCTCATGGGGCTTCTACTCTAACAATGTGGAATAAGATCAGAGACACGCTCAAAGTTGTCATATTCACTTGAAAAGATATTTTCCACGAGCTTGATCATACTTGCATGCAAAGTAATGATGAGGTTTCTGGTTTTTGTATATGAACAATTCTGGGATTTCAGGAATTGCTTTGACTTTTAAAATCAGTTATAATTTAAATTAAATATAGACCATGAAGGGACGAATGATCTCTTATTAATGTAAATTTACTGACTTCAGGTCAGCCTCTTTAAATTCAGATATTCCTGCTGTTGTAATTAGAATTTTATTGGCTACTTTTTTTTGTTTCATATTAATAAGTCCCTTTGCTTGCTGTACCTGCTGAAAACAAAGCGCAATTCAGACTGTAAAGCACACAATGAGCATCAGAAGATTTCTTTAATGAGTTCAGTCCAATGGTACTTTCCAGTCTCATTTTTTACCAGTGTGCATGTGAGACTCGGACTTGACCAAAAAGTCCTTTTACAAGAGGAGACTTTCAATGAAATTGATTGCTGAAAGCAGTGCTGTATTTACAGAATGTTGATGAGAGAAATCCTGAAGAAATGTTCTGCTACTGGGAGACAAAAACTTGGTGTGATAAGGAACTCCTAGTTGCATTCTTCAGTGGCTTCAACTGGGAAGTAGCACAAACTACAAAATCTGACAAGTCAGGAAACCTGAAGGTGTCCAGTGTTGGTAGAATAGCTTCCAACCCCTCCTTTTCTAATTCTAAGCTGGTTTTAATTCTGTAGAAAGAAATGTTGAAATGGGAACACAAGGAATATTCTTATGCCTTATGAGGAACAGCTGAGGGAGCTGGGTTTGTTTAATCTAGAGAAGAGTAGGCTCAGTGCTGACTTCCTTGCCCTACCTGAAAGGAGGCTGTAGTGAGGTGGGGGCCCATCTCTTCTGCCATGCCCTGGAGTGAGATGGAAAAAAAAAAAGAAAAAAAGGAAACGGCCTTAAGCTGAGATAGAAGATTCAGATTAGAGATATTAAAAAAATAATTAAATTTCACTGTTAGGGTGGCCAAGCATTGGAATAGATTGCCCAGGGAGATGGTAGAGTCACCATCCCTGGAGTGTTCAAGAGGCATCTGGATCTGGGTGATGTGGTTTGGTGGTTACTATGGTATTGACAGGTGGGCAGCTGGACTGGATGATTGTGTAGGTCTCTCCCAACCTATGATGATTCTATGATTTTTTACATCTTTACATGAAACTGGAATAGACATTTCTTTCCCAGCTTGTTTGATCCTTCTGAGAAGTTTTGAAGAATAGTTTTGGGGCAATTATAAAGCAACATTCTTTAAATGCAAGAAGGAATTATTTTGTTTTCTGTTCTCTGTATGGTTAAGAGGGCATTAGTTTGGTTTTTGCAATGAAGAGCACCTGGATTGTATTGGGCATGCCCTTAGACTTAAGCAAGAGAAAAATCTGTATTTACTTGAGGACCTTGTGTTCCTAAGGACATATTTGCCACACCTGAATTTTTTCCTGGAGAGTGAACCAAGTACACAAATGGTCAAACACTGATACTTAGGGGGAGCCTGCAACATTATCTGCATCTTCCACTTAACAGTGAAAAGAGGTGGATGTGAAGTGTATAGACATAGCATGATTACAAGTAGGTTTCAGACTGAATTTAGTGGAAGAGGTGCAAATACATAAATGTGTGTTAGATTTACTTTTTTGTGTAAAAAGAAAAGAATTAACTTACTGCTGTGTATTTAAACCAAGGTTTGATAGGATTTGTAAAGGTACTTAACACTTGAAAATCAGGAGTCTTTATATTTAGGGTCCTTAAATTTGTTTTATAAGCATCTTTGAATGAGGTTAATTCCTTTAGTTAATCTTCAATAGCATGAAATCTTTTCATGCCTGAAGCCATCCATCACCATTCTAGAAGAAAAATGGAAAGAAGTCTTTTGTGAAATGTCTGACAAATCACTGCATTTTGAAGTGATGGAGAAGAATAAATTTCCGAGTTTGAGTTCTGTGTGATCTAAATCCCTGGGTATGGTTAGAAGGGGAACAAACCTAGCTTTATACCTCTTCTACTGGAAAGATTTACAAAAAACACATTCTTATGCTATAAACTCATGAAGTTTAAAACCAAGCCTACTTATCATAGCAGTCTGAGTCACGTAGTACTTGCAGATTATTTGGGTTACACTGAGAACTTTTTAAAAGGAAAAAAAAAAATAAAAACATCCACCACCTTCTTCGTCAGAATTCAACTCCTTTGTAATGCAATCCTTGTGCACCAAGAACTGTTATAAACCTTCCACTGATTGCAGATCAGTATATCAAAGTTTTACTTTTTTGCTAATAAATTACTTGCAACTGTTTATCTTGTATCAGTTGAGAGCAGAACTATTTTAAGGGTTCCTTTAATAGTTGTATTTCAGTTTGGGTTTTGTGGTCCTAATATCACAAACCTTCAAATCTAAACATAAGAAAAACTAAAAGAGAAACAGATGTCTCTACCTTTATACCTCTGCTGTTGGAAATGTTTGAGATACCCCTCCCTGCCCTTTTTTTCTCACCCCCGCCCCCCCCCCCCCCCTTGGCTGATATGAGTCATGGTTGCTGTTCCTCACTTTATAACTAACTTTATAACTATATAACAGGGGAGGTATAGTGCAGAAGTAATATAGAGTAGGGAATTGATGCAAGTTTCTTTCTTGAAAATGAAAGTTTGGATAAAGTATTCTTGCTAATTCATTGTGTAGCAACTGGTAAACAGCGACGATCTCTGGTTGTTTCCCTCTCCATCCTGATGGATACACCTTGCAGAGTTCTTTGCTTGTGTCTAACTCTATTCCCAAGTTCATCTAATGGTTCCTTTCCAACATGGAAGCAGAACACCCTAAGCTTTCGGTTTTATTTCTTAAGTAGACTCCCAATATATAGCATTGATAGAAACACTAGAGGAAAGGCAGACATGCCTGGGAAGGAGTGCTGGACATGTGCTGAGCTGTTCAGCAGGGAGTTCCTCTGCTGGACAGACACTGTGACCCATCAAATGCACCACATGTGCCACCGAGCGAGGCTCGGTTTGCACAGTGGCAGCTGTGTGCAGCCTGGCCAGAAGGATTGTATGGTTGGTGCTCCCTGGCTGGCACCTTCTTTGGGACCTCAATCTGGTCAGGTATTTTATTTGGAGGGAAGCCCTTTGGCTCTCTTTCTCTCCTCTTTCACTGTGGCCCTGAATCAGTTAATTGTCCACTGAGGGAAAACAAACTAAAGAACTGATATAAGAAAGGGAGTACCCTCCAGCAGATAGCACATATCTTCCTCTCTTCTAATCTGCAGAATATGCAAAACCATTTCTGGCTTTCTCCCAATGGCCAATGACTTGTACTTGTTAGGAAATCAGACTCTCAAGAATTTCCAGAAATTTGCTGGAAAGGGCAAAGTTACTCTGGCTGTTGTTTCTTACCGTGACAAATGATGAATCAAAAATTGCGTTTGGAATTTGAAGATTAACAAGATTATACAGGAGGAGGGTGGCTCTCAGTTTTACAGCCTGAAAAAGCTTAATACTGTATGTTGATAATGCAAAGATATTACTATTCCATAGTTTTCTTGGAATAAAAGCATTCCCATCTATTGTACATGCATTAATAGCTCTTGCCTATGTGTAGAAGCGGGTTGTTCTACAGTTGGAGAATAAGGAGTTATGTCCTGGTTTGAAAATGCAGTAATCAGCAGAGTTCTGACTCAGTGGTAGGAAAGGTACCTCATGACAAAACTTTTATAATAGATGAGAGAATTAAATGATTGCTGGGAAACTCCCCAGCAAAAAATTGTGCAAAACAAGAACAAAAAAACCTCTTGGTGCAATGAAATCTGTGTTCCAAACACAGCTGAAACTAATTAAATAAAAAATCTAGGCAAGATTGATCAAGTTGGTCTGGAAAAGCTGTTACTTGCTTTTTTGCAGGCTGTGATTCCCTAGAAGATTAAAATAGCAATAAGTTTGGGGATGATAGATGAATTTTGGTTTCATTTTCTGAAAAAAAACCAAAAAATGAAGTTAAGAATAACTTTTTTTTTTTTTTTTTTTTTAAGATTTGGAAATTACTAGTTTTGGGGTCAATTTAGTCACCTACACAAGAATATAAAGAGATCTCATGAAACATATATGAATCTTATATGTTTTTAAAAAATTCTATATTTATTAAGGAACAATTTGATAACATTCTAAACATATCTTGTAGCTAATATGCTACTAAAATGAAAAATTAGAGCAGAGTTCATATTTTTTTCTTTTAGCATTTCACATTTCCAAATAGGTCACGAATAACATGATGTCTAGAGAAATTTTCCAGATCAGGAGCTTCCCCATCTTTTATCATATGTGATTGCCAAGAAAAGTTTAGAATGGGGGACCCTTATTCTGGTATGAGCAGAATGGAGATTTGCTTGGCATAAGAGTGTTAGTGTTCAAACAGAACTATTATTTTGGACCGAGTAATGTGGATATCTCCACCTGCTATAGAACATCTTGATTCAGAATTCACGAGTGAGATAAAATAAAGGGGGTGTGGCATCAACACGCTCATTTCTTAAGGTTTTTCTGATCTGTGGCTTTTTTGGGAGCTAGCATCATTTTGAGTCACTGAAAGAAAGGAGAGGTCTGTTCAGCGGGTTGAAAATTCTAATTTATCACCAAATTTCCCCAACCCTCTGATACTTGAAGTATGGACAGACATACAGAACAGTCCATGCTTTTCTGGCAGGGGTTAAGGACCCTGCACATTCCTCATTGTTCTTCATCTACTGAGAAGATAAAGCAGACCAACCCCCTAGTCATCTGTGCTAGTTTTGTAATAAATATTTTAAAGAACTGAAATAGTTGCATAGAAAACAACATTCTCTTCTAAATATATTTCTGTATCTATGTTTTTGTGTCTTTGTTTCTTGTACAGGAGTAAAGGATAAGAATAGAGCTTGGATTGCAGGGTGTTTGAAGACTGTACAGAATATATACTTTGAGTCGAAAACAGAGGATATTTTCTTTCTGCACAGATTGTGCCTACAGGGGTCCAGATCAAAGCATGGGATCCAAATAAGTGAAGCCCTGCATCTTATCCTAAAAGTGTTCACAAATGCAAGTTACTGATTTGATGTGACAATCTCAGAAGGCTCCTTACACTGTTAATGGGGCCACATGAATTGGACAACTTTTAACTTGCTATCAAATACCAGTCTTCAAGCAGCATATCTGTATTCTTTAGTCTATAGTTTCAATTTTTTTTTTTTACACTCTCCTTGTTTTGCCTTTGCCAAGTCCTTTTCTGAACCTTTGTCTTGGAAATAGGCCATTATTAATTGTTCCCATTTCTAGTTGAGCACTCTTCTCTTCAGCACCTACACTTCCCAGAAAATCCACCTAGGACACTGAGGAAATTGTTCTGCTCCTTATTAGTTTGTGCCATGAGAGAGGCTGGAGCTGCTCTGGTTAGGGCAGTGTAGGAGCAGAATCAGGAGACTGCCAACTCTGCTGGTCCCAGATGCAGATGACAGCAGTCATCTGTCCAAGATGAACAGTATCCCCTTGAAGGCCCAGAATCTGGGGATTACTCAGAAGCTGTGCCCTCAGTGTGAATTGCACAGCCACACTTAAGGCACAGTAGCCTGTTCAAGTTTGGAGAAGAGTGCAGTCTCAGCTTTGTTCTGGGATTCCTGTTCCTGAAAACAGATCCTGAGAAGGCCACAGTGATACCCAAGGATACCTCCTACACTAAGAAAAAGTGAAGTGGTGAGCAAAGCCTTCCCTTGTGTTTTCCTTCTGCATGGCTGGTAACTGAGCTCAGCATTGGAGTGAGATTCAGAGTGGTGTCACTGCATGATGTGATGACACACAAGATGGTGTCACTCCTGAGTGAACAGGAGCAGAAATATGGTTTGCTTCCATATGGGAAAGCGCTAATGTGCTGCTGGGTTTTTGCACATGACAGCTGCCAAGATAGCATTCTGGCAAAGCAGGCAGCAAAGGCTTTTTGGATAGCTTTCCTTCAGACAGCTTCAAACTGCAAATATAGTCAGGACATTAGGCTCAAGGAATCAAAATAAACCAAAGCAGAAATCCAAGAGGACTGTACAATAGAGCCTGCAGAACCAGCTGCTCCAAGCTGCTGATCTGCTGCAGGCTGGTACTGGTTCTGTTTGGCTGTTTCTCCCCAAAAATGAATGTGCTGAATTTGTGTTTGAGCTGTGCATGAGGGTTTCTCTGTCACTTGAGCTTTCTCATTGACTTCTACAGATTTTTTGGCGAGTAAAGTTATGGAGTTTTTTTCTCAGAATAACAATCTGTCTGTCTGATTTTTTTTAAATTTCATAATCAATGACAAAACAGATCCGGGAATCTGAGGGAAGGGCCTAAACTGTAACTGATGGGTGAGGATTTTTATCCTTATCTGACATTCCAACAACCATTTATGTTAGAAATAATTTTACATGGAGGGATGACTAGGCTCCTAAGGGCCTAGCTAAGACTGTACTTCTGCAGATTACCTTGTGATGTGTAGGTAGCTCATAACACTTCAAGGTGTGGTGGCTGGCTGGTAGAAAATTGGGCAAATGTCTGAAAAGATCCTTTACCCAAAGCAACAGATAACTTGAAAGTTACCAAATGGTTGCATGTAAGTGCCTGCTGTTGTAGCAAAAAAAAAAAAAAAAAAAAAAAAAAAAAAAAAAAAAATTATTCAGCAGCAGCTTCTAGTTTCTGTAAATTCCAAAATTTGCAGAGCTGGATCTTTAGGGCTGAATCTCCCTGTAGTTTGTTTGTCTTTGCGTGTGTGAGAGATAAGGTTTCATTATTCATTTTCCTTAAGTGTTTATCCAGTATTGCAACTTGTTCAAGTATTTTAGGGAATCTTGTAAACTGATGGTTTGTTTCATTGATTAAGTACGAGTTGTGCGTAGGAAAGACTTTGTCATGACAATTGAAACTATACACATAATTGCATAGTTTCCACTCTATAAAAAGCGATCTGCAAAGCTGGAAGATATCATTAGACTTGTGTTTATAACTCAGGATGGCCTCATTTCACCAGTTTTTCTTGCAAATTAGTTCCCAGATGTCAGATAGATTGTCTGGTTGCCAGCTATTGCATAAACTCCTGAAGTGTGAGATATGACTTACTGCTCTCAGACTGACCTCAACTGTCAACAGGAAAATAAAGGATCATAAAATAACTCGGATGAAGCAAGATTCAGAAAAGCAAACTTAATATCTAGTTACAAGTGGCCTGATTGCACAACTATCACAATTGTATCCGAAATACAAAAATTTGACATTTCTAAACTATATTAGCAAAAAAGCCTTGTGTTCTTGGATTACCAGAAAAGAGAAAACTTTTATATGGGTTGGCAGTCTTGTTTCAATCTCCAGCTTTTTTTTTCTAACAGCATTTCTATGTACTGCAGAAATCAAAACCAATACTTTTAAATTTGGCGTTGGGTGGAGAACTGGTTCCTAAGCCCATGTCCCAGCTTGTTGCTGTTGAAGCATCTGATTTTAGAAAGAGAGTTTGTGCCCTGTGTGCTTTCCTACAAAGTGTTACAGGGTACAGGCTATCTCAATGTCACAAGTCACACTTCTGCCCCATGTTGTGCACTGCATTGAAGCATGAGTCTCCAAAAATGACCTCCTGGAAAAGTCAGCTCCTCATTGCTGGACTTCCATGGGGCCTTGGCTGGATTCAGGAACATCAAACTGCTCTTTGTGTTACTAGTTTTCTGTTAGCTCCTGAGAAGGGGTTGTTGAAGTGTAGGTGCTGCCACATAATTCCCAGAGTAACCCAGAAATCTCTTGGAGCAAACTGTATCTGAGGAAGGCCTTAGGAAGCAAGGAACTGGTTTATTCAGTATTGAGAGATGTCAGCTGTGCTATAGCAGCTGAAATAGACTTTTGCATGAAATGTCAAAATTTCCTTGCATTTGTTTCATTCTATTTTCCCTTATGTGATGGCCCACCCTTAAGGGGAAGGATGCACCCAAGGTTTGTAAATGCTTGTGGTTGAAACGAATGACAAAAGTCAGAAGGTCTTCAAACAATCAGAAAGATTTATTAGCAAATTACACACTTAGGATAGAAATTGGTACATTAGTCCCCAGCCTACTTATGAGCACATAGCAGTGGTTTTTGTATAATAAGGTAGGGTGGAAGGGACGAGAGAAATTGGGGAAAGAGAGAGGAGAAAAGACAGAAAAAGAGACCAGCAGTCCTGAGTCAGTTTAAATCCAGGTGGTGGGATGTCAGTCCTGGTTTCAGTGCCAGTTCAGCTGATAACCATTGTTTCAGTGTCCATCCAGCTGTGGCAAAATCCTTTTTCCCACTCAGAATATCTCTGTTCTGTCTCTGGGCCTCTATACCCTATGCATTTTATAATCTAAAGCTTGGCATATTGAGGACTATGAACAGGGACATGGTCTTGCATGAAGACACATTTTAAATTTTCTAGTGACTTCTTTGACTTCTTTTACTAAGGTAGGAGGGGCACTGTTTTTTCCATTTATTCCCAGTCCTGCAGAATTTGCCAGGGTTGCTGTGTTAACCAGAGCATTCAGACATCCCTCTCTATCTACTAGGACAACTGAATTATCTTTATAAATAAGATTTTATTTGTCTTCTATTTGATGAATTGGAAAAACTGTTCTTATCTTTGCAAGCTCTCTGCCTGAGCTGAACTTTAAAACTTTCTATGTGAAATTCTTGCACTACCTCATGTTTCTATAAACATAAATTCATTATATGATGAACTTGCAGGTAGTATCCTTTAAACTTGCTGTGTAATAACTGCCTTGCTTGCTCTGCGTGTTTGTAAATCTGATGGCTGTTCATAGCTGGAGCTGTCCTACAGTTGACACCTGTAGTTCTTATAGGTATCTATAGTTGTCCATGCACATATGGATGAAATTATGGCTAAATAATCAGCTTTTCAGATCAGCATGATGTTTAGAAAAATGCAAAAAAAGCCCCAAACCATTCTGCAGTGACTTGAAAAGTCAGTCAGATGGACTTAGTCTTGTGTCCTTGGCTTTGAATTTGCAGATATCAGGCTGGTTCTCCTGAAGAAGAGTGCCTTGCTGTGTTACATTGCAAAAATGTAAGGAAGTCATCTGTAGCTTGCTACAGCATTGCTTTATTCCACATTTGCAGACTGAAAGGATTAATTTTGGGCAGATGGCAGACAGTTGATGGTAAATCATGCAGGGTTGTCAACTCACCAGTCATTGAATCTCAGCTCTAAATGGTGGCACTGGGTTAATGATCTCATTGTAGATAGGGAGAATTGCATTCACAAAGTAGATTCTCACTAAAGTTTTTAAAATGACTTCACTGTACGCTTTCTTGGGCTATTGTTATTTCTCCATTTAACTTAATTTGTTTTTGCTGTGCAGACTCATTAATTAGATGGCTTCATAATCAAATTGCAAGGTTGGCTGTAATTACGCAGTCAAAAGTGGCTAATGGATCAATTCAACTGTAAATTCTAGCTGAAAGACCTGGGAGAGGATACTTCTGGAGGGTTTTTTGTAAGAAAATTAGCTCTAAATTGATTTTTTTTCAGTTCAGGACTAAAAAGATATGTTCTAATCAGAGCTTACATCACTGTGTTACTTTTTTCAAAACCCTGTTACTACAGTTGTAATGTTGAAACAGTAACCTACTGTGATTCAATTTTAACAAAATATTCCATATCTCAGTTCACCCATTCTTAGTGTCTTTTTAACCCAGGTTTGCAAATAAATCTCTAAATATCAGTTTACACTGAATTTTTGTGAGGTTTTTGGCCTGGTATCTTTTTGTGTTGTTAAGACTCAGCTGATTTGGACAAATAAAAAAATGCCAGTTGCGTAGGTTCCCTTTAGACAGTTTTGAAGAAACATAATTTTTTCCTGGGGAAATAATTTTGGTATATTTCTTTAGAAAAATGAGTAGTTTAAGTGAAGTCACAATTATTTCATTTCCACTTAATTTACTAGGCTGGCACATAGAAAAAAAAAAACAGTTAAACTTTTATGTGGCGTGCTCTAGTTCATGAAATACCTTATTTTTCATATGTATGGATTCGTGTATAAACAGCTTGGAAAATTCTGGAAATATCTGCTCCAAAACTTGTTAAAATAAAAAGCTTTTCATAAACACAGAAGTATGTTTGCAGAAATGTTGGGAAGAGTTTTTGTCCGCACAAAAGGCAGTCACTTTCATATGCTGTAAGAGAACCTGCAAAGTTAAGCTTCACTTTCTAATAGCTACAACTAAACTAGGGGATTTCCTTCAATTTGTAGAGTTTATAGGGTTTTCCTTCTGTCCTTTTAATTATTTTAATGTCTGGAACATCTGAGATTGCTCCTTTGCAAAACCTTCCTCACACATTTTTAGCTACGATTGAAGTATTTTCCTAAGCATTAAGGTGTTTTGTGCATGCAGGAACATTTTGACAGGATGGGTAACTGATGAAGGATGGTCAAGATGGAGTTTCCACTATGTGCACTTGAATTGCAAAATAGGCCCAGAGCTGGCCTCTTTCCTTTCTGTCTTTGCTAATAAAACAGGCCCTGAAAAGGGGAGATTTGTGTTGCTTTTTGCTACCACTACTCTCCTTCTCTGCTTCCTCCTCAAGAGCAGCCATTTGAAGTGTGCTAATGCTCTTTGATCACTCTGCTTTTATTCTCCATGATCCAGGAGCAGTGGAAAATGCCTGCTGCCATCTCTGGAGCAGGACTTTGGCAGCTGCCTCTTAAACTCATTGGTTTATAGTGGAATGAGATTAATAGCAACAAGGGCAGCAGATCTTGAAGAAATTGAGCTACTTTGTGGGGTTAGAGCCAAGGAAAAGTTATTTTAAGCAAGAAAATAGTCTTAATATTTCTGTGATAATACCTTTGTGGCTAACTGGCCTTTGTCCTAAATCAGAAGTTCCTAAGTCTAGGTTATTAGGAAGGATTAGGTGATCCAGCTGGCTTAAAGAGCAGAGAGACTACAGAATACTGATTCTCTCATTGTTTTCTGCAGGAAGATTCATGAAACTGATTAAAAGGTTTAATGGATCTTCCTGATTTCACATTTCCTATAAGCAGTTTGTGTGGCTATTGTAAAAATGCTCTTGAGCAATAGGAAAAGTACAATATTTTGTCTTACAGTGATGACAGAATCTGTCAAAACTGTTTGGAGGATGCTTGCCCATAGGGTTTTGTACTCTGGCAGTGAGATCCTAACCTGAGAAGATTTAAGCATTTTTTGAAAATTGTTGTGAAGTGAAACTAAAGGAAAACTGTTACATTACTCTAAGCACTTTCCAATGCATTGGAGATTCCAATATAAGAGAAATATATTCCAGTATTAGATATCCCAGTATAGAAAGGTAGACTAGAAGCTAATGTGAGGAACTATAATTAAGTGCACAGTGACTCTGTCTGCAGTTTAATGGTTGTGTGATTTGATGCAGAAAAGCTTCCCTCTTCTAGGTTTTTGGCAAAAGCCACTGTGAGTGGTGAGGGCTTTTGGTGTTTTTCTCTCTTTTTTTGTCAGCCTCACCAATTACAGGTTTCAAGGGCTTTTTGGTTTGGTTGTTTTGTTTGGTTGGTTTTTGTTTTTTTTTTTTTTTTTTTTTTTTTAAATTCTCTATCCATGTGCTCCTTAAACCATATCAAAGACACTAGGTTTACTTAGAAAAGATTGCAAGTCTGTAGCAGTTTGGTGTCTGTTGTGCCTTTGAATTCTCAGTATAGTATAGTATGCTGGCCCTTTGTGCAAATAATTTAATACACTTAAATTTACGTTTAATCAATTTCTTCAGCTTTAATAAAAATCCTAATAAAGAACCCTATTCTTAAGGCATTGAACATCTTGGAAGTGTTGAATGTTTTCACAAAATGTTATTGGGAAGATATAACTGGGATCATTCTTCTAAGATTTTTTTTCCTTTTGATTTGTGGTCTGTCTTCACCTAAAAAATGTGATTGTAGAGGTGTGCCTTTCTTAAACCTTTTCAGCATGGCAGGCAAACAAGAAGACAAAGAGTACTGCCAAGAGAATCAGACACTTGGACTCAGAGACTAATAGTTAACCCTTGGGAATGTATATTTAAATAGCTGTATGTTCATACTGTCCATAGGCTTCTAAGTGAACACAGGAGTACTGGCTAGAAAAATAAAAGGACATCTTAGGGATTCCTTAAACCTGCTGTTGGGAGGTCAGATGTGATGTTTATAGGTTTTTAAACATGGTGGTGCATTTGCTGTAGTCGCTCTGTTGGGAAGAGTTGCACAGCATCTATTGCCAACACCCGTGCGAGGCACATTGCATAATTTGAGCCCCTGCCTAAACAGCTACAAGGCATTGTGACTTTATTATCCTGGGAGTCAAAAGTATCTAGAATTCTTCTTTTTGGATTTTCCTAAACTCCTGGGTGGATGTGCAGAAAGAAGGAATGCTGCAAGAGGGGAAAAAAGTTGATATTTTAACTTTATACCTATATCTTATCCTATACAGAACTAAGGATGTTTCTAGCAATTTTTGTTGTTGTTGTCAGAATTGGCTTTTAAGAGAAAAGGCTAAAATTTCTGTTAGAGAACTTAGTATTGCTAAACAGTTTGGCAGAAAATGGCCTCTAAATCCACATTGTTAATGTAAACTCCTGTAATCCATGTCTGGGTGACTTCCTGGTGCCCACACTAGATAAGTACTCAGTGACAAGAACACTGGGTTTAATTGTTGGCTGGATGAATCAAATTGGTTGTGACTTCTCAAAAAGGGATGGTTGAAGAAATTATCCTTCTTCCCTACTTTTTTGTTTAATAGTACATTGCTGTTAAAATCACCATTATTATACTTAAAAGAAGTATGTTGTACAACTGATCTCAAACTGGTTGAGCTAATGATGCTACACTAATATCATATTTTAAAAACTTTAGCCATCTCACTTGTTAATGTAATTGTTGGCTTCAACTAATTTGCTTCAGCAGTAACTTCACCAGATATTGTAGAACTACAATGTAAGTTACTTTCATACTTTATTAAATATTCTTGAAGAGTTTCTCTGTTTAGATGTGTCTCTGTCCAGCATTGTATTTAGCTTTTGTAAAGTCTAGGAGATTTTAGTTATATTTCAAAAGCTTTAGTTTGCATTTAAAAAGAAAAAAATCAAGAAATATCTAAACCACCAATCCATTGAAATTACACTTGCTGACTCCACCAAAGCTCTAGTTATATGCAAAACAGACAATTTCATTTTGTTATTGTAATTGTTTTGGATTGTAATTTTGCAACATGTAATTGCAACGAGAAAAGAAAAATAATCTTTTTATTTCAATAACAAATGTGTTCAAAAGGTAACAGATGTAAGTATCTTTGAAATCATGATTCTGCAACTGGCTTATTCCCCTCACAACTGAACCTCTGGATAATGCTAGCACTGGATTTCCATTAATTTTATACCTTGTTTTTTATCTATGTGATGAAAAGTGACAGTAATTAATTTAATAGAAACTCAGTGATTTTTTTATATTCCGTTCTAAATCTTACCTAATTTTGACTTGATTGTGCCTGCCATGATTGAAACTGGTGTAAAAGACTCAAATAATGCCTCCATCTCACTGTGGCTGTGTGTAAGGGGAAGAGAATGTTCTTTGTAAGGGCTAAGGTCAGATGCAGCAGTGTTAGTTAACTGCTATCTTAAGTGGCCTCACTGCTAACTTTTACAGCATATTTTGCAGTTGTTTGATTTTATATTTGCACTGCACTATTGTGTAGGTTTGAAAAAGCAGCCATCTTTCTCTTCAAATATTTGCTTTATGGGTCACAGGAGTTGCTTCTGCAAGGTCAAGAGAGCTTTTCTCTGAGCAATGCTCTTTTCTGTATTTCTGGTTCTTCAGCCTCCTGCTTGGTAGCATTGATTTGGCTGCTTGTTTACCTGGGAGCTGGAGGGGAGGAGATAAGGAGTTTAAGGAAAGAAGATGCAGTTCAACATTTTAGCCCTGTGAATAGCAGGCCAGGCATAAAAAATATACTTCAAATTATGAATTAAAGCTCTATGCTCATTTAGGCCAGAGATTTATGCTTTTTTGCTTTTTTTTTTTTTTTTTTTTTTTTTTTTAGACAGATGTATACTTTTTTTATAGGCAGACTCAGAGAATGAGACTGTGGTACTGTGATTTGTAAAGAGTAACTTTTTTCTCTTTGATTGGCTGCATCAAAGGGAATGTAGCTAATTGCACACAGTGTAAGCTTATTCACATCTGATAGATCAGAATAAGGCCCTCAGATGCTTACTGCAAAGTGCTGGGAGTGTGGACTGCTACACAGAGTTGCAGCTCAGACAGTAGCTGCTTGAAGACATTTCAGACCATGCTAGAGTTGCTCCTATCTTCAATTAATATTCTCTTGGGCAATTTCTTTGATAGTGGTATTAACCCACACATCACAGTATGCTTTATAACTCACTTATAATTGAGAACACGAGCAGAAGCCGTGTCATACGTCCAGTCAAAAGTGTGATGTAAATAGAGTCAGTATAAAATTGCCTCCTGTGGTCTACAGAGCCAAGAGCACAATAGAAACCTTCCAGGATAATTATAGTTCCTCTCACATTGATTTACTATTTACAAGATGCTTGTGGTATAATTTGTGAAGAGAAAAATGCATAGTTCAGTTTAAAAAACCATCATTAGTTTTCTTCCTTAGGCTGAGCATTCCACACAATTCCTTAGTTTACCTTCCTTCAAGTTTTCATTTGGCAATGTTGTTTGTTAGTGAAAAAAACTCTTAAACTTTCTGTATTCTAACTTTTCTTATTTCTTGTTGCATTTATTGTCCCCTCAATTTCTTTCCCACAGCTCCAGGATTATTTATTTTGAAAAAAATCCTGTATTATATTCTTACCAAACTCTTGGTGCCCTCTTGCAGCATCTTAAGTATTTCATGGGTAGATGAAGACTGGAGTTCAAATTCCAGATGCCTCCCAAATTCAAACCTCTTGACCTGAGTAGCTTGCTTTAATCCTAAAAGATATCTGAGGGGTTGGGGGGGGAACAAGTTTTTGCTTACAGAAGTACCTGTTGGGAAGAATGAAATAGTTGAAACTTTTTTCAACCCCATTTTGCCTCTTGAATGTGGATGGTCAGATGTGTGTTGTGTAACCACACAACATGCACATGCTGTAGGTGCTGGAAAACTGAGGGAAGGCTGAGGTTTCTAGAGCTGTGATGCTCTTGGAAGAGGCTGGGCAGGAATGCTTTATCCCCATCACTTTGGAAAAATAGCTGGGTAAGCTCAAGCTTCCTAATGTGATTAATCTTCTCTATGTATTCTGTGTGCTGCCTCTTACTTTTAAGTCTAATGTTTTATGTAAAACTTAAAAGCCTGTGTTGTGCAAACTTTAGTGGTAACAATACCTTTAACAGACGCATCCTTTTAAAAAGGACAGAAGGCAGTTGGTGCTTGGCAGACATCACATACTGTGATGTCACAGAATTGACTGGGATGCTTTTTACCTACATCAGCTCTGATGCCTGATATTCTGCACTGAGACTGGTTTGGTAGTCCTCATAGGATGGGAGACACATCAAAGGAAATAAAAGGTTCTAATATACTCTATGTCTGAGTGTCCAAATAAGACTAACCGTTGGTGTAACCTGCATGGAATGTCTATGCCTAAGCCTTTAGAAATGGTTCATACTTGTGTGATGCAAACACTGGCCTTGATAATGTGTGACCTCACAAAATTCAAGTAAAGAACAGCCTCTTTCCAGCTTAGAGCCAGAGCAAGAGCCTGAGACTCTTGGGTCAGAATTCCCCATCCCAGACAAACAGAAAACTGGATGGTTTGAGTTTCCTGCATAGGAGCTGGGTAGGATTTCTCCAATTTTTTTCTAAGCTGGCCATTTCTAGATCTGCTGTTATCACCACTGTCTACTGCACCCCTAGTACAGTGACACTGTCTGTCAAGCCTCAGCAGCAGAAATGCATCACTGTCATCTCTAGCTGCAGAAAACCAGATCTAGAAATGATCAGCAGAGATGTGTCTGTGTGCCCAGCTAAAGAAAACCAAGTCCTATTAAAGAGCTGGTGATCTTTAAATGTGCAAAAGTTTGACTGAATGACTTGTTCTTAAATCTCCTCAGTATGTTTCCTGCAAGAACAGCCAAGTAACATTTTTTTAACATTTACAACTGCCTTTTCTTACTCAGATTCAGCTATGTTAATTGTAACACAACCCTATAATCTCCCCATTTGAAACAAGGGAAAGGACGAGGGGACAGCTCACTTTGCTGTTAGGTGTAGATTAGTAGAGAAACATATCTTGCTCATATTATCATCTGTGATATCATTATTTGGAATGGCAAACTATGAGTTGCAAGTCATTTGCATGCACATGTGGAGCCTTGAAATGATAATCACTTCCAGCTAGAGCCAGGGTTGCTGTCTCTCCTTGTCCTTTTCCACCACTTGTTTCTGTTAAACAATAAAAGATCGGGGTGCTTCAAATAGTGTCAATATCCAGTGTCCTGAGCTTTTTCAGTAATTTGCCTATTGTATATTTTCATTCATATCAAAATAGGAGGTCTGTTGTTTTATTCCTGGTGGATTCTACTTACAGACACCTGAATTGAATGGGACTGTACCAGCCATGACAGTGGAGAGTTTTGTGCTGGATTACTTCCCTGAATATTGTCCCACATTGCTCCTGACTCCTTTAGCCAGATGCTACAGGTGGATACTTTGGTTCTTGCCTCTCAATAACCTTATTGGCATTTGTATATGTGGATCATTTGGCTGAACATGAGCTTGTGTGTGCCCATATGGCCAAGAAGGCTGATGGCATCCTGGCCTGTATCAGGCATAGTGTGAGCAGCAGGACCAGGGAAGTCATTCTTCCCCTGTACTCGGCACTTCTGAGGCCACAACTTCAGTCCACTTTTGGGCCTCTCCACTTAGGAAAGATGTTGAGATGCTGGAGCATGTCCAGAGGAAGGCAAACAAGTGTCTAATGAGTATCTCTGGGTTAGCTTATGATAAAATTGTTCTTTTTATTAAGGAGCAGATTGAAAAGAGTGGAAATGCTGTGTTTGGCCATAGCCTACTGCGGTATTGTGCCTCCTAATAAATTGCATAGTTTTAACGTTGAAAGTGGTGTTTGACACTTGGGGTTCCACTTCTGCATTAATAAGGTACTGAACTAATAAATAGGCCTGTTCATAATTTTGGAAAGGCAGGTTTAGTAAGAGTATCATATCATCTTTGGCCTGACAAACTTAGCAAAACCTGGTATATTTCATAAAACCTTAAATTTTGCAGAAATGCAAAAGTTACTCTTCTGGAGGCCAAAAGAATTTGATATTGTCTTTAGATGAGCGGTAAAACTAGGAAAGAGGTTCAATGTAAGCTTTTATATTCATCTCTGAAATATTTAATGATAATACAAAAATTCATTTCCCACAACTGAGCATGACTAGGGATGTCATGTCTGGGATAGATGGTTTCCTTTGATGATTGAGGAATTCTTCCCAAAATGTGATGAATTTTTATCCCTTCAGCTGTCCTGACACAGCTGTTATGTGCTATAGATTGCATCAGCAAAGCCTTTTATTTTCAGGTGGTTGTAAACAACTCTGGGTGATAACTGAGCTTTCATTCCTTCTATCTCCATGCCTTCTGGAGGTTTTGATAACTGAGTGCCAGCAGTGAGGGCAAGATGCTCCTGCAGCCATGTCACTTCTGTGCCAGAGCACATTTACCCTGTGAGCAGCAGTGACCGAGGTTACGTCCAGGAGTTTCCTTGTTGCTTCTTTTTAGATGCCAGAAGGATTTCTAAATAATTGCAAACTTGTAATACAACTATGTGTGTATTTTAGGCCATAAACTGGACAATCAGCCTGTAAACAGAGTCCATTTATGTAATCCCATTTGTTTAGATGATGAGATTATGCTCAAATGCACATTAGAAAGTTTTCTACTATACTGGCTCATGTAAACACTGAACATTTACTTTGATATCACGATCAATTCTGCCTGCAGCACAGGGCGTGTGATATCAAAACCTGGCTTTTGTGTTCAGGCTCAATTTGAGACTGTAAAATGCTCTAACAGATTCTCCTGTA
Source organism: Cettia cetti (assembly GCA_013401135.1). Lineage (NCBI taxonomy): Eukaryota > Metazoa > Chordata > Aves > Passeriformes > Sylviidae > Cettia > Cettia cetti. The sequence goes on from VZUI01041772.1 coordinate 41,912, forward strand.
AGGGGAGAGGTTTAGTGCACTCTATTCTGCAAAATGTTTTTTTTTTGAAATTACTAAAAGTTGTTTACAGGGGTTTTTTTTGGTTTGTGGTAGGCTTTTTTTTTTGTTTGAGATTGTTTTTTTTTTTTTGTTTCTGGGTTTGTTTTTTTTCACTTTGAGCTAATTACACTACTGTAACACTGGTAGTGTGCTATGAAATTCTACCAGTATTTAATTCATTGAGTTTTTTAAGTCTTTTCAAGTCTGTTAGTATTTATGTTAAACTTCTGCCAAGTCTTTCAGTGTCTTTACTTCCTACTAAGTGCTTGAAGTGGTGAACTTTAACCAAGATACCTAGCAGACCTGCCAAGACAAACCACTTAAGAACCATTATCTTTTCTTTAACTCATCTGGAACCCCTCAGTTTAGTACACTGGCTTGTGCTGTGTGTGCAACGTTTTCATTTTATAGATAGTAAGAAAACAGTGTAGAAAAAAGGGAGAATCTTTCCATTGAGGACACACAAGCCAACCAAGCAACTGGTGGTGCTTCGGAAGCTGCTGTGGTTTCAGGGATGGTCTTGCATTGTTGCACATCCTGTTTTGGTTGCCAGTTCATTGCTGGAGGTTCTTCCAGGTTTTTGTTTTTGCTCCTCCCCTGCTGTACTACTGCCTTGCTGAGAAACAACCTCAAATATAAAAATCAAGCAGAGTTGCAAATGCATGCTGTGGGTTCAAAGTTGTCTAATGTGGCAGAACTCCTCTGCAGCTCTGTCCTTTTGAAGCCTGGCTACTTAAATTTTGTTTGATGTGAAACTGTCTTTTTAAATAGCATTTTGAAATTTACATTTCTGTTTGAAGGTTTCTTGGGAACTTTAGGCTGATAGCCTGTTGTAATGCATTAAAGTTTCTGATTTTTAGAGGCAATCCAAGTATTTCATAATGCAACTCAGATGGATTGAAGCCTCTGTTAATCCTAAGTAATTACTGCAACACTTTGCACAATTAGCTTCCAACTTTCACGTCAACAGAATAATAAGATAAAAAGATGGACCTGTTTCTCTTCCAACACCCATTTTAGTGGAAGAATAAATTAGACTAAATAGATGCCATAGATTTTATTTGGTTAAGAGAAGATTTATGACCTAATATTTTGTTAAATCAATTTTATGTGCACCTGTTTTAAAAGAATGCAGAGGCTTATTGGTAGTTTTTTGCAACAAATTTGCCTTTTAGTAAATAATTACATTTAAAAAAGAAAGCCAGAAAGTATGAGCCAGACAGAATGGTTTTGAAATGGAAGACAGCTTCCTTCCCTTCCATATGTGAGATGTTTTCTTAAATTAAACTAAAGTTTGTTCTGATTTGTTTTGAATAGCAGAATTCTAATATATACTTAGTTTAGGAATCAACATAAATTTCCAAAAGTCATCCTGTTGCTATTATAAGGAACATTTTTTCAATGTTTTTAATTTTTTTTTAAACTCTAATTTGCTAGTTAGACTTATTTTTCTTTCAAAAGTGAAGGTGTGTGGTGATTTGGGTGTGGGTTTCTTTGTGTGTGGGGTTTTTTTTTTGTGGGGAGGGACTGAATCTAGTGGTTTTGTTTGTTTCTTTGGGATAAAGCTGAAAATTAGGATTTCTTTAATTTTTTAGTTCCCCTAAAATATAGTTTTGCTCCAGACAAAAGGGACATGTTTTAAAATGCACTTTTTTTTTTACCATGAGATAGAAATTACTGTGCCTTTTGTATAATATTGGGAAGCTTTTCTTTGTCTGCAGTTTTCATTTTAGGAAAGAACTACTGTCACTAAGGAGTAGATCTGAATGTCCATTCTGATCTTGTCTCTGATATTTTCAGTATTGTTCTGGAAATTACTTCTAGAAAAATGAGCAAGAAGTAAAATATATTTAGATTATACAGAGCAAGTGAAGACAATATAAGGTATATTTTTTAACACCTTTAATCCTGTTGTAAGTACACACACCTTTCTCCCACCATTGTTTTTAATTTCCCTTACATTTAAGGTCCAACATCACCTGACAAAGATGAGACTCTAGAAATAACTTTAGCATCACTCTTATGTTATGGCAAGTATTATAGCTGTTTCTAGGGCTTTGTTCTTGAGTGGGGTTTTTTTTCTTTAATTTTTTAATAATGGATGTTCTTTTTTTAGATTAATTAAATATTAAGGTACACAGATATTTTCTTTCTAACCCAAATCATTTTTAGCAATTCAACTCAAGCACTTGTGTTGTTGAAAAGGACTTTATCCACAAGCAGCCTGCATGTCTTGAGCTCTTGGAGTGCAGGAATCATAGAATCATAGGATGTTTTGGGTTGCAAAGAACCTTAAAGATCATCTAGCTCAAAACTCCCTGCCCATAGGCAGGGACACCTTCCACTAGACCAGGTTTCTTGGAGCTCCCTCCAGTTTGGCCTTGAACACTTCCAGGTATGAGGCATCCACAACTCCTCTAGACGATCTATTCCAGTGCCTCATCACACTCACAGCAAAGAATTTCTTCCTAATGTCTAATCTAACTCTGCTCTTTCAGATCAGAGCCATTCCCCTTTATCCTGTCACCACAGGCTCTTGTAAAAAGTCGCTCTTCATCTTCAAGGTAGTTCTTGCAGGCTCTCTTCAGCTACTGGAAGGCCACAATTAGGTCACCTGGAGGCCTCTTTTTTTCCAGTTTGAGCAATCCCATTTCTCTCAGCATTTCCTCACAGCAGAGGTGTTCCATTCCTGTAATCAACTTGGTGGCCTCCTCTGGACTCTCTCCAACATGTCTCTCCTGTGCTGGGTCCCTAGAGCTGGATGCAGTGTTCCAGCTGGGGTCTTCAGCAGAGCAAGGGGCAGAATCCCCTCCCTCTCCTGCTGCCCAGGCTGCTTTGGATGCATTTGACTTTCTGGGCAGTGAGAGCACATGGCTGGGTCTTGTCCAGCCTCTCCTCCACCAGCACCCCCAGGTCTTGCTCCCCAGGGCTGCTCTCAATCTGTTCATTCCCCAGCCTGTGTTGATACAGGAGTTGTTCCAGGTGCAATATCTTGCACTTGGTCTTGATAAACCTCATGAGGTTCTCATGAACCCACTTCTCAAGCTTGTGCAAGTCCCTCTGGATGGCATCCTGTCCATCAGGTGTGTCAGTCATTTGGCTTGGTGTCATCAGTGAATTTGCTGAGGGTGCACTCGATCTCTGCACCTCTCTTGTTAATGAAGATATTAAATAATACTGTATGGACTCCTAAGGGACACCCCTTCTCCAATTTAGAGAAAAGGATGTTGTAGGGTACTGTGTCAAAGGCTTTGCAGAAGTCCAGATATGACATCTGTAGCCCTCCTCTTGTCTGTCCATTGATATAATCACTGCATCATCAAAGGCCACTGGGTTGGTCAGGCAGGACCTGCCTTTGATGAAGCCATTCTGGCTGTCCCGAATCACCTCCCTGATCTCCATGTCCCTTGGCATAGCTGCTGGAGGATCTGTTCCATGACCTTTCCAGGCACAGAATTGAGGCTGACATGTCGGTGGTTCCTAGAGTCCTCCTTTCTTCTTTTCTTCCCTCTGTAAAGAAGGGTACAGTGTGTCTCATATAAAAAGAGAATCATTTTGATTGGAAAAGAACCTTTAAGGTCATGAAGTTGAGCTGTAAAAGAAAGGCCCCATGCTGCCCATCCTTTGCTTTGTTCTTACACAGGAATTCTTGACCCATTATATTGCATCCACCTTCACTAGTTTCAGCCTTCTTCCCTTTCTTCAAGGAACAATGTAGAATTAACTTGTAGCTTTGTGTTAGCATGTTGAGAAGTTTTTCCTTCCAGTGATTACACTGGTCCTGATAGTGCAGAGTTAGCTAATGAATTTTTAATTGCAGCAATGCTGACACCATGAAAAGAACCATTTTGTTATTTTCTGGAATCACATTCAATTTTGGAATTAAAGGGGAAAAAAAAAACAACTAAAAAATTACCCCTAAATCTTCTCAATGACTGCTGTATATTAGCAGAATGAGAAAAGGCCTAACCTTGGTTCTCTTTGAAGGTTTAACAGAAATCTTTCAGGTTGCATTCACAGGCCTTTTAATTTGGTGGCTTGATATATTTAAATACCAGCTTTACACATTTTAAAATTAGGAAAAGCATCTGGTTCAGTATTTCAAGTTGATTCAGCCTGTACACACCTTTGTTTGGTCAGGTGCTGGTACACTAACTAAATTAAAGCCTCTATTCATCCTGCCAGCCTTGTCTGACATCGTTCAAGAAGCCTTCACATCGCCTCTGGTAGTCTAAAGGACTAGAACTATGTATTTAAAAAGCTGTTAGCAAATACAGTGCTTTGTAGTCTATTGTAATGAGATTCTGGTGCTTCCCTATAAAATCTCCTCTTTGCAAATTGCCTTTTTTTTTTTTTTTTTTTTTTTGCTAGTCAGTACCAGGTGCAGTAACAGTAAATATTTTCTGAGTGTAGTTAACCAAAAGGCCTCTATGTCTATTTTAGTGCTAGTAAATCCAGTTCTTCATTTATTTCCATAAGTATTTATAGTGTCACAAGACTCTGCTTACTTATTTTCCCTGCCATAGAAAACCCTATGTGGAGAACAAGAATAGTGTTTATACTGCATTTAGAGAAGAATTTCCTGCTTAAATAGTTGCCCAGGATGTGCTAGCTAGCTGCTAAAACATTAAAAAATACTGCTAATTCTACTGCAGAACTTCTTAGAAGTGAATTTATCTAATTCAGATTAGATATGTCCAGGAAATTGGAAGCACAGACTTTTTGATTATATATTGTTTTCCCTTGCCTAACTATACATATCTATTCCAGTAACCAGCTCAGTATTTTTCACTTGTAAGATGAGTGGGTGATTTGCTGCATGATGTGTCTGCTGCTGAATTAATTCTTTCTTGCCTTAATGAAAAGAAATGAAAGTTTGTGTTATAGTTATGGAAGAAAAATGGTATCCTAAACATGCAATTGAGAGTTCAGGTGCAAATGACAGGAAGCTATGGCCAAATGTCTTCTGCATTCTCACATTTCTTTGCTGCCTTGCAGATGTAAATTTAAACAATCAACATGGTGAATGTACTTGTAATTAAAAACTTTTTCCTTTAATTTTTTAGTATAAGCATGTCTTTCCCAGGTTGTTGGCTTAGCTCATAATACAAATACTGTACTGTAGAAATAGTGTATTAATTTTTTACATATTTTTTGGAATTACTTCATCTGAGAGGCAGCATGCTTTCTTTTCTTGAAAGGGTGTGATTTACAAAATATACTCAGTACCTGTGAGCCTAATTCCTGACAGCACAGATACTTCTGTCTTCAGTCTGTCCTTCTCCAGATGATTTGCTTCAGCCTCTGCCACTCTCAGTTCAGCTATTTCTGTGTCTGTGCCATAAAACTTGTTTGGGTTAAAAAGAAAGCAAAAGCAATGAGCCAGCAGGGCTGGGTCTTCCTGTGCTGGCTCTGATGCCAGTTCAAACATTTTGGGAACTGAGGATGTCGGATAACAGACCTCCAGGAGCCTCTCTTTCTGAGTGCTGTTGGAGTGGGATTCCTTGAGTGGCAATTAACGGGCTGTTGGGAATGGGTCAGCTTTCACATTTTGAAGTGTGGAGACACAAAAGTGGAAGCAGAGGATGTGTGTACTTGCTCATAAGAAACCAAAACCCCTTCTAGTGATTAAGCTGAATAGTTTACCTCCTGCTTCTGTTCCTCCTTTTCTCTGCTTAAAGAACATTTCTTCTTACTTTACTGTAACTACTAATAGTGGGATTTTACTACTAGAATGGAGGGATCAATGTTTTCTAAGGGAGCTCATGACTAGGATGATTACTGAGGGAATTATCCTAGTGAAGGCAAACTGGTCAAGGAAACTTCCTTTAGCTATCCGAAATGCAAACACAGAAGAGGAAGAAATAAAATAATGCATTAAAGTGCTTCATTTAAAGCCCCACTGATGCTTCTCATTGAAAAACCCTGCTTCATTGTGTACTTTTTGTACTTAATAGAGAAGAGAACCAAGCAAATCTTTCTTCCCCTTTATCATGCCTGTGGCATTTGCAAGTTAGCACTTGTACTGTAATCCCGGGCAGTTTGGTTAGTGTGCCAGCTGTGATAATGCCTCACATGAGATCCTGCCTGTGTCAAAAACCAAAACAGAGCCCTGTTGGAAAGGGGAGCTCCCACCAAGCTGCAACTTGTACCACTGCCACGATCACCTGGCACTGGAGTGAGACAGCCTGCCAGAGCCTGGGAGTAGCACGTTACAAGGGTTGACTTTGTTGAAACAACCATGGTTGCTAGGGAGAGAGTAATTAAACCAGTCTAATAAACTTGAAGTGCCTACAGCTAGATCTGTTCAAAGGCAACATCCGTTTGAAGTTGGTCCTTCAAACTGCATTGCAAAGGTGGAGAGTTGGAAGGCACACGTGACCTAAGTTGCTCCTACCCCTTGTCTTGGGGCTGTTATTCCACACAAAAGTTGTTTGTCTCAGTGTCTATGGTAAATGTGAAGAGTCATCCTGAAACCAAGGTGATTGATAGTAGAAAGGTAACAGTAACAGTGCCATGCTAAACTTCAAACTATGTGATTCAGAATATATGAGAAAAAGAAGTTTGAAATGCAATGAATAGAAAGCAAGATGAAAAACATCCCAACTTTTTTTTTTTTTTTTTTTTTTTTTTTTTTTTTTTTTTTTTTTTTTTTTTTTTAATGGAAACTCTGTATCCTGGTTGTACTGTCTCTATTCCTTAGGTCAGAGTAATAGCCAACCACCCAGCAGTACAGGATTAGTCTGACTGGGCTGAAGCATGCAAATAATTGATTGCCTTTTTTGTTAGTTATGGGAAGAAACATCTAATCTCACTAACTTTTTGACATCAATAAACCTTAGTTTCTCGGTGCATTACTGCACTGAGTTCATGTGAACATGGTGTTACTGGGATGACTTTTATCAGAATACCTTTTCCTGGAATCCCTACAGTCCATCTTTTTTATTAAACCATGCCTTTCCTGTTCTTTCTTGCTTCATATAACTTGTGGCAAGGAAACATTCTTGTGGTGCTCTTAGTCTGGGTTTAAGGAGCTGTTTACCGACATGCTGTGACAATTGTTGAAGTTAGTCTGTGTGTTAAAATAATATCAGCTAGAAGAACTGATTTCATTAGCCTAGGGTCTAGCTGGATATACATCAGTGGGTGCAAGACTGATCACAATCTAACAAAGCTGGCTGTGGGATTGTTTGGTAATAGAAAATGAAGGTTGTGTTTAAAAACTAATAAATAAATCCCTGGAAACCACATATAAAAAGAATCTCTAAAGGTAACTAGATCTAGTAGAGGGCTTTTTTGTGCTGTATGTTACTTTGATCTTTTGTCAATTTAATATGCCTGATCTGGAAAATGCTCCTTATTAAGAAAAGTATAGCAAAAAATTCTGTGGACTAGGTTAAAAAAATTCCACTTCTTGAAACTACTCACACCAAAAATTTATTTTAGCTACTATGTCTCTGGAAAGATAAACTTAAGTCTTTTCTATTGGTCAGGTGCTCATGGGAAATCTTTAGATAATCGTGAAGCCTAAATCAGCAGTTGCTTTGTCCCACTTAATATAAGTAATAAAAATCCTTCTCCTCTCTCCCCCATTTGCAGAAGCTTAAGAGCACAGGGCCATGGAGTAAGAAAAGTGGTCTACTAGCTTTTGGGAGGTGTTTGGCTGGTGAGGGAGTAGTTTAGTCAAGTAATGCAAATTCTTTGAAATTTGAGACCTAAATCGATAAATAGTACGGGTACTCAATTTATGTCATGTGAAATTTGATTTTTTCTTCCAAGATGAGGAAGTGTACACGGTAATGTTATCAGGACCTACATATTGAAAACCTTTGCTTATGAATAAATGGCCCTCCACTGGAATGTCAAGCCTATATACAACAGTTTTAAAAAAGTAACATTTGTGTCAAGTTAGTAAATTACCTCAAACAAATAATGAAGGGGCAAATTATATGGAGTTGATGGCATTTACCTTTCAAAGCTTGTAGTCAAAGCAGCAAATTATATTTTTTTAAAAAAAAATTGTGTGTTTTATTTTTTTTTCTGTTGTCATAGCTTAGGAATGGTACTGCCCAGTTTAGTGCTCCCATGGAGTCTTTCCAAACTGTGCTACTCTCTTGTTTCCCCCTCTCCTTCTCCCTGCAATGGGATGCAGAGGAGAATTGAAGGCACAAAAGATAAAAATCATGGGTTGAAATGAGAACAACTTACTAGAAACAGCAATGAAGTAAGAAAAAAATAGTAACAGCAACAATAGGGATGACAGAGGGTACAGGAAACTATTGGCACGAGTTCTCATGGCTGACAATACCCGACTGCCCATTCTGCCATGCTACCCAATCCAGAAGGTCCCCTTTTCCCAACCCTGGGAAATGCTGTGAAGTGGGATAGATTGACTCCCAGGTCCTAGCCATGCCCCCTCCTGACTACTGCAAAAATTAACCCTCTCCTGGCCAGAACAGGAGAAGCTTTATTATTTATTAAAAATGATCTCTGCTGTCTGTCTTCCCACTGCCCTACGAAGCAGACACTAATTCCAAGTACAGTGCAGTTAATTACTGTTGCTTCTGAATATCCTGTAGGCCTTTATATATATATGTGTGTGTGGTATATATATATATACACACAAGTAGATGACTCACAGTTGTGACACAAATGTCTGGAGGCCCTTAGTCATTTTCAGATAAACACAAAGACAGAAAGGACACTTCTTTGCAAAAATATAATTTTTAGCTTACATTTGTCTGTGGTAATAAATAGGGTACTGTAACAAGCATGAACTGAGAATTGCAGATGGTTTCGTGGAGGACATGAAATTGGCCTTTTTCTAATTGCTAGCTGGAACTGTCCCTCCACTAATTTTTAGCTCTGCCTTACTGTAGTGGGTGACTCTACTGAATACAGAGCACTCTCTTGTGTATTTAAATAAAATAATAATAATAAGTAATTGCATATGATAATTTTTACTTGTTTTCAATCTCAGCTTTTGGGAAAGTGATGAATCTCAAGCTACTCATCAAACAGGATGCTGAGGTCAATTCTTTCCTCAGTCAGTATCTACATTTATTCTTTATCATGTCAGTTCTCTATGAAGATTCTTTTCAACAGAAAATATTCAAATTCTGATAAAATGTATGCATTAGAGTAGCAGAACAACCAAGCAATTGTTCATTTAGAGATGGAAACAAAGCCCCAGGACAACTAAAGATCCAAAACTCTGCTCTTTTCTTGGTTTATGCTCAAAATAAAACTTTCAAACAGCTTTTCTTTTCGAAGTGCAACCGGACATGTTCCCTGATGCTTGGCTAAGTGAAGGCTGCCTTCCTAGCCAAGGGCAGAAATACTTCACCAGGAGGTCATCCTAGGCTTTGGAAAAACTCTGTAGCTTGTTGGTCAAGATACTTGTCAAGTTCCATTTCTCTTTTGCATTTAAAGAAGGTCCCAAAGATGATCTCATCAAACACGTGTCCAAAGCCCTTATGACTGACACAGTAAGAGACAGTTCAGAAGACATGTTTTCAGTGGAAAAGAATGACTAATGATGCAGCCTGTCACAGGAAAATAAGTGATTTAATTCCCTGATGAATTTCGATTAATTATTCCTTTTTTGTTTGGTTGGTTTTGTTCACAAATGTTGCAGTTAAATAGCAATTAGGTAGATGAACTGTGAAGTAAAAGAGAGCATAAACAAATTAAGGCATTCTCAAACATGACTTTAAGAATGGATGCCAATAGTAAATAATGCTCAGTAGAAATGTGTCAAACATGTTTAAGTGTTCTTTGATTTATGAAAGCTGTAATATCATTAGTAACCAGAAAATTAATACTTACATATGAATTCCCAGTTGACGTCTTTCTCCACAGCAATGCTGGTACAATATTGTGGTAATGCAGTGGAGGAATATCAGAAAACCGATTTGGCTGTAAAAAGACTTGCTTATTTTTTACTGTTTTCAGACAGATCAGTCAGATATCTTATAGTGTGGCCTCACAGCTTTGCAGGAGAAAGCAAGGCAGAGCAAGCAACTTCCTCAGAGACAGAGGTATCTTCATTAGTGCTGCTGCTGGATGCTAAACCTTGCTTTAGTCTTTCTAAAATGTTTTTCTACCAGTATGGAGAGTGATACTTCCCTTCACCTTACAGAACCATAAGCACACATTCTACTTGCTTCTACTGTGTGCTAATATTTAAATATCTGGGGTTTGTCAAGGTCGAAGTGGGTTTGAGCTGTGAAGATCCATCTTAAAAAAGGATTTTATCTCTTTATTTTGAAATGTACTCTCACAGTGTGTTTGTGGTGCTTTAGGAACGAAGTGAAATGAATGCGCTTCTGAGCTATAAATGAGAAAGAAACACATAAGTGAAGAAACTCATTATGTAAGACAAACTGAACAGGGAGGAACCACTGTGTTGCAAAACTGACACTGGCAGACACTAAAGATAAGAAGTGAAGAAAAAAAAAAAGAGGACAAATTTTCTGAGGGATAGAAACTGTAGTGTTAAAGGAAATGTGGTTTTTCTCTATGCAAGAAAACACCTAGAGGCAGTTTATAGTGCTGCAAATCAAGTGGTACATGGTTGTACTGGGACTAATATAAAGGTAGCTTCAAATGGTAATTTATTGTGCCATAGTACTACTGTTTACTGTTTGATTCATCTCTGAGTACCCCTTAGGAAAGTCATGGGTGGTACAAGAATAATTTTATCTCTTAGGAAGATGTTAAATGAAGCATCTCATGTTTTGCTCATTAGCAGAAGAAAAGATAGCAAGCAAGCACCCTATAAAGCATGCTGGGAAGGGTTCAGATATCCGCGATCTTTCTTAGAAGTAATTTGAATTTCTTCCCACTAATTTGCTGCTTTATCATAGCTAAATGAATATTGTCTTCTTTTTTTGTTGTTGTTGATGATTTAAATTTGTATAGAAAATAGTGATCATGTTTATTGCAAAAAAACCAGTTGATGGCAGTTGTGTGCATCTTGCATGGGTGAACCTTCTTAGGTAATTCTGTGCCTGTTGTAATAAACCCTTACATCAAGTTTCTCTGTGCAGACCCTGTCCTGAAGATTTCTACAAGGTGAGGTTTAATTAATTTTATTTCTAAAGACATATCAAATCCCATGCTTTGCAGGTGAAAATCTTTGGTCAAGGGCAGAAATCTGTCTGTGATTCTATAATAAAGAAGTAAAGCTAAGACAAGGACTTGTCTCCCTCAAACCCAGTCTTTCTGCTAAGCCTCTTTGCTTGTATGCTTATATTTTGAGAGAAAAGGGAGGGAGTGGGTAGAAAATAAAAGATAGGATACTGTATTTCAGATCAAGGATGTGGAGAAGGATGACCTCACTGCAGAACACAACAGGAACTGAGGATAGGCTGATACATTTTTTAATGGGTTCAAGAGGAGGTATGTTTTCTCTCAAGGGGACATTTCTGATATTATTTCTCCTTCATTCATGAATGCTAGGCTAATCTGTTGTAGTGAGTGGCAGTTTTCAAGTTTTTGGTGACTGCTTTAATCCAAAAGGAGATGGAATATGGCTACAGGCTTAAGGCCAAATATGGCATGCTCAGATTTTGATTTGTTCGATTTGCCTTATTTCAACCCAGGGGAAAAAGTCTGTATAAATGCTCCAGGAATACTTTTCAATAATGTACTCAGCTAAATCTTTCCTTTTTTGAAGGGCAGCATTATATATTAAAGATATTTAGGATGTTTGGCACAGAATGAAAATATTCTTGGTTTTCCCCCCTTCCTCAAAACAGTTGATTATTGTCAAGGGAACAGGGGCCATTTTTACTGTTCCATAAAGGGTTGCCAATGGAAATGGGGGTGACACGCTGATGAACTTCTCTGGAAAGGGTCTGTTCAGAGCAAAGGAGGACTGTGGAGAGGGATCTGTTGGCCATGTCTTGCACTACCTTGATGGTGATGTACTTTGCTTTCTAGATTGATAAAGAGACTGAGTAAAGAAAGTGAGTGGTTTGTGTTTGTTTGGTTGGGTTTTTAAAAATATAATTATTTTAAAATGTTGTAGTTCTTTAAAACTTTTTCAGGTCTGTTTTCCTCAAACAGATTGCACAGGGACTGTGCTAAGCCCAGTCTGGGTTTCAAAGTTCTGCCTTTCTATTTCATGAATACATTCAACTTCAGTTCTGAGCTAAGGGAATCTAGTTTGGAGGTACCAAGTCTGGAGGGATTTCTAACAGTTCTTCAGTGATCATGACATGTTTTTTGACCTGGGCCAGAGCTGAGAGGCTGAGGTTTCTGAATCCATTAACAAGGCAGAAGGTCAAATAGGGAGTGCTGAGTTACTCCATAAGCTGTCGATAAATCATTCTGCTAATCTTGAAATTGTCTCATCTGGAGGAGGAACTTCTCACAAACAAAGAATAGTGCCTGGTGTGGGAAATCAAACTTGTGTTGCTCTTTGTTTCTCTTTTGTCTGGCTTAAAATAAACAGTTATATTCAAAAGAAAGCCATGACCAATATGGAAAAGTTGCCATTTTGGCGTTCTAAAAGTGGGAAGAAATAGCCTTTTACTGAAAATGTGTTCTGGTAAAAGGTGTACTTTCTGCTCCCAGTCTTTATTTAAAAATAGAAGTTATTTATTTATCCCGTGTTCTTCCAAGTGCTGAGATTTGACTCAGATGTAGCTAGTGTCTTGATAATGCAGTGATTAACTTAATTTTTACTAATTCAAAATCTAGAATTTTCTAAATGAGGAAGAAATAGAATTACTTAACTAAGAATTAAAAAAAAAACAAAACCAAAACACCTCAGGTATTCTGGCATTGGTTCAAGTGCTTTGCCAAGTGACTTAGCTTGAAAAAATACATTTTTATTACCAAGGAAAAAGCAGCTCATTTATGAAGTTTAAATGAAAAAGTTTAAAAATTCCCAAGTATTAGAATACGTGTGCCAGATGCAATTTTGGGCAGCATGTAAATAAAACCCTGAAATATGGTTTGAAACCAATTTTCAGCTCTTGGTGCTGTCATAAACTTTATATTTTGGGGTTTTTTTTTTCCCCTGCTTGTTTGATTCTCCTCCTTTCCTATTGCATCCTCATCCTTTTTTCCCCATGAAAAAAGTACTTGGGTATTTTTTTATTAATTTTATATGTAAAATTCTGGATAGCCAAATTCACCTTCATATTACATCTTGAGGTTGGAAAACTGAGGATGAAGATATTTTACTCCAAATTTATTTGAATTATTCTTTGTGCAATGCTGGTTTTATTACCTGGAGAGTATTTCTAACAGTTACCAATGAGTAGGAAATATAAGTAATTTTGGGGCTAAATTATTTACATTCTCATTTGGGCACCTAAACTCTACTTTTCAAATAGCAAAGCTGAAAAGCTAATTTTGAAGCCTTCATTGAAGCCTTCAGAAACATAAATTATGGTAGTTCACCCATATAAAATTGAAGGTGGAGCTTTTTTTGACTAAAGATATCCCAGGAATTTGTATTAATAATATATGCAACGTGCACAGGTCTCTTTGAGACTTAAATATGAATGTGCCAGCTTGGGTATTGTGGATGATGCTTTTGCTCAATACTTGTCCAGACTATACTGGAGCAAAATCAAGTGTTTTATTTTAAATGCCGTGTATTATCTTTAGTGGGACCGGAATGTAGCACAGATATAAATCCCCTTCATAGCAAAACTGAACCCCAGTGTTTCACTAAAACCAGACACTTCTGTGTCTTTTCATTTGGGATGAAATACAAGCTGATATATAAATGAGTCTGTGAGTTTCAGGTAAAAAATCAAGGCATGGTGATATAACCATAACATAACCCCCCACTGCCAAATATGACAGATGATAGGGGTTTGTTTAAAAAATAATAACAGTAAAAACATCTGTAATCTGGAGACAAAGATTTGAAGCCCAAGGTTTAGTTTCTCTAAACTAAACATTAAAGTAAGAAATGCTAACAAAGTAAGAAATTCATCACTATGATGAGTAAGTAGTAACTGAAAAAAAAAATCATATCAAGACTCTGGTTTCACTTTTTGGTGTTAAAAGCTGAAATTTACAAAAAAAACCAAACAAAACAAACCTGCTCTCATTTAGATGAAAGGATATTTTTTCCTCACTGAAAAAAAAATCCCATGAAAATATCTTTTTTGAAATGAAATTTTTATTCAATGTGAGTTGTTTCAAGTCAAGGGTAAAGGAGTTGGAACTCACATTGAGAGAGAGTGCTGACTGTATTGGTTGGCTGGGTGCTGGATAAAACAGAGGAAAGATAGGATAAAATAGAGGAAAGAATGATGCTTCATACACTTCCAGCTACCAGTCTTAATGTTTATCTTCTGTGATGCCTCTTTTGGTATAGTCAGTTGTCCTCCTCAGAGATGAATTAAAAGTTATATATAGGAGAAGCAAGTTAGGAAAGCTTGAGATGACTTACTTGTCATCTTACTTGTCATGACTTTCCTTACAAGTTAGGAAAGCTTGAATACTTACTCAAGAGTTTAATTTCACTACCACAAGACAATGCATCTCAAGATACTAATTTAAAATTATTCATATTGAAGTAGGTCTTTTTATCCTCTGAAATAAACAAATGCCTCTCTCAAATTTGTCTTGCAAGTAAGATGTGAAAGCTTCCATCATATTATCTGGTCATTTATCTTTTGCAAGGCTTAGTCATTTGTTTGTTGTTACTCTTTTTGTGTCATTGGACCACAGAGAGGCCATGTTTTTTCTTGTCTATAAGTTCTGTACACAATGTAAAATATGAAATAGCCTCTTTTTATAGCTACTGTAACTAAGTTGTTTATTGAGGAAATAAAGTGTCTGTTGCTGCCAAGTCTCCTAGAACACTTTCAGAGGGAGAAATAGCAACCAAGTGTAATTAGGTCTGGACCTTTAAAATAAGGTCTGATTCAGTAGTTCTTGAGTAACATCCTTATCTCCACACTTCCTACTTTTTTGTTTGGTTGCTTTTTGTTTTGGGTTCTTTTTTGTATGAATAGCTGTCTTTGTGTTTGAAATTTGCTTATCTAAAATGACTCATGGCTCAATATGAAATTTAAGAAATTTGAATAGGAATTAATTGTGCTGGAGTTTGAAGATGTCAATATATCTTCCACTCAGAGCATTTATAATAGGGTTTTAAAATAGATCTTGCAATGATTTTTGAGTCTGTAAAATTGACTGACCACAAACTGCTTTTACAAATGTAGTTTTTGGTACCTGATGACCATATTAGAAAAATGTCAAATTCCTTTGAATTGAGTTGCCCAGAAAGCATATGGCTGAGGTTATGGGTAATTCAGAAAACCTAATGGGAAGCATGGATAAGCAGAGTGGTTTAATTCCTACCCTTCTAATGGAGGACTCAAGGACCCAACTGATCCATCTGGCACGGCACCCTGCACTTGACAAGGCAGGGCGAGGGAGATATGGCTGGGAAAGGGGTTCCCACCCTGCATCTCCACAGCTACTCTTGCAGCCTGGAGCTTGCAGGTGTCCCCAATGCCTATGGTCCCTGTCTGCACAGGAGACCCACAGTGTGGGACACTGAAATCTTCATCGGTGCTTGCAGGCTCTTTGTCAAGGCACTGGGGCACCCATGTGTGGCCACAGAAGACTGGTAGAGCTCCTGTGATTTGAAGCTGCTGAAGAGTTCTCTGTGTAAACTGGTCAAAAGCATTCTGCTTTTTGTCTGGTCCCTAGAGTTTGATGTCTGGTGCAGCAAATGTTTGCTGTGATGCTTTCCTAATAGAACAATAGAGTTGGTGTGTGTGTTCTGCTTAAGTTGTCCTCCTCCAAAATCCAGGGATTTGTTGTTGCAGTTTCTCTTTTGCTATAATTTCATTGTGGCCAAATTTCCCTTTGTGCCTAAGACCCAGGTAAATGGGCTGTTTGGAGATAGTTGTATTTGTTCTATTATGGATATTTATAGGACCATAATATGTGCTTGTGTTTAAATCTCCATGAGTGCAACTGGCTTTACAAAATTCTTTAGCTTTGCTGGGGATCCTTCCACCACTAGACTCACAGTCTCCTGCCATTTTTGGAATGTCTTTCACTATTTGACCCATGTACTGCAAGACGTATAAAGGTGGACACTCCTTACAGTAAAAGTAAGTCTAAGTCTACTCCATGAAGTTCTCCAAATCATGTAAATATGTACATTGAATAACTGATATGGTTAAGCCTGCTTAAGCTAATAATAAAAATATGGCAGGGTGAAGAATGTTTTCTAAACCTAAACTTTTTGAGAGGGCTTAACCAAAAGGACTTTAAAATGGTTCTCTAAATAAACAGATTTATTGTTACAGACTCATAGCTGGAAGTTGCAAGTATGAACTGACCACTAGTAGGGGTAGTAGACCACAGCAGGGCTAGAAGTGGTCAGCACTGTTGATATGCACAGTTAAAGAAGTTTATAGCAAGCTTGTGAGTGTACCACACATACATGTCTTCTTCCACCTCCTAGTATACCACTAATAGTTCCAGCTTTTGGCTTGTGGAACTTTTTATGAAGTCAGATTTTCCTTGGACTAGAACAGCTTCCTTTACTCTTGCTGATCTTAAAAGTCTACTTTAAGCACAGAGCAAGACCCAGTCTACTTGGGATGATGATATCAGGTCTCCCTCATGCCTCCATCTCCTGAGTCCAAATGACATAGTCATTTGGCAGCTAAACTTGAAGGACCAAAATGAGCCAGATGTTGAGTGGACAGATCTTTCTTTGCCAGCAATCAAGCCTCTGCTGAGCGTGCCTTTACGGCTCCGATTTCCATGTCTGCTACCATTTACTTCATTTTGCCTCATTGAATTGACAGCTTTTTATACAAGGAAAGGGGAGAGGGGAAGAAGCAAAAAAGATAGTATAGAAAGCTGTCATACTCTCCATCCACATTTATTATTAAATTTCAACTGTTGATTGCATTTAAGATCTGGTTCTTTCCAAAACTTTTGAGTAACTTATTACATTCTGTGAATGTGTACGTTTGGTTTATGATGGTTCCAGGTAGATTTACATACACATCTAGGGAGATGTTCTCATAATGTCCCAGATTTTTGTGTGTGAAAAACAGAGCCCTGGTATGAACATGGGGAAGTAATAGCCTACAGCTCTGGTGCTTTTTGAGAGTGGTGATGTGTTAAGGTAATTGTTTTTTGTTACACTGCAAACACTGATAACTCTTTACAATTGGAGTTTGTTTATTTGTTTGTTTAAGCTTGATAGCTGAGAGAAATGGTCTAAACCCCATCATTTTCTAGTGTGAAATGCTGGTTCAAGTGGAGCAAGTCCTGTTGTCCAAGCTGATGCTAGCTGGCATTCGGGCACATATTTTGTACTGTCCCTTTGCCTCCCTTGATGTTATACCATTTTCAGAGAGCTGTCTCTCTCTGCCTGCCTGTCAGCTGTACTGAGTGTAGTGAAAAGATAAGATATGGCTCCTAAGAGTTACAATCTGAGAAAATGGGGGGATTCCCAGCAGCCAACTTTTGATAATGTCTGGAATATGAGATCTCTCAGGAGGTGGCTGGGTAGAAGACAAGGATGAGCTTTGTTAAAATTCAGGGCCTTCAGCTCATCCTAAGTGGCTGAAGCAAAAGGGATATGGGGACCTAGGTAATTCCTTTCAGTGATAGGCAGAGCCTTGATAATGCAAATCCCGTGTTCTACTGCTGGAAATTATTAGCTAGGCAAAGTAAATTCTGTCTGCTGTTGCAGGTGCCTGTGTACCATGCCTGCATCGACATAACTAAAACAGAAGCAAAAGATTATAAAATTTGTGGAGCAATACATGAATATTTGCTGAGAATTGCTTGAGTCATCCTCCTAGCTTTGCTAGAATTCGTGTTTTCACCTTGCCTATTCATAATCAAGATGGGGAAACTTTTCCATATGCATTTTTACACAAAAAGTTTAGGGGCTTCCTGAAAAAGAAGAAACTGAACACAAAGAAAAAAAGGATGTTGTTGTTCTTTTTCGTTTTTAAGTGGTTTTATGCAGAAGGAAACATGGTCCATGGAAGGAATTTGACTGGATGGAATGGCCTGGTACACTCCAATCTTTTGCTCTGACTTAAAAGCAAAACTAAGAACTCTTGTTTATAATAGTTGTTAAACAAGCATAAAAGTCAACCCAGATGAAGTTTTAAACATCGTCCACTTACCAGTAAACTATGAAGAGGAATGCTCCAGTTGCTCTACACATCCAAAATCACCGGGTTGTTTTCATAAGTAGATAAATTACAGAATTTCCTATTTTCATAGTCTTCCAAATGAGTTAAACTTTGTTGCTGTGGATGGAGTGATTTCCTCTCTGTTTCTGTTGGCTGACCAGAGTTCAGACATTGGGTTGTTTCTCTTTAAAGGGAATGCTGACTTGGCGGTGGAAGCATTTTTACAACATCCTCTGATACTCAAGAACTTCCAGATGTAAATTAAGACAATAAATAGAGAAAACCATGACAAAAGTGTGACTGATACCAATTTTTACTGGAAAAGTGTGTTAAACATTTAAAAGATAAATATTTAAATATGGGGGTGGGGAGGCTAGTGATGGATTAAAATGCCCTGCTGCCACAAACGTTCTTTTTAGTGCTTTATAATTTTGTCAAAACTTTAGGGAATGCTTTCTGTCTTCTGGTGGATGTCTTCTGTGGCATTTGGAAAATGGGAGGGGGAAGGAAAAGAGAAGAGGAAAGCGAACTTGGAAAAACTTAGGAGCTGCTTCCTGTAAAATCAATATCCTGGGTGTACGTGTAGTCTGATAAAGAAAATTAGATGTGTAGAGTAGTCCCAGTTGCATGTAATAACAGTATGTAAACGAAGCTTGACACAAGCTCTATTGTTGGACTGTTCTCTCTGAGACCCTTTCCCCAAAATCTACATTTTCTTCACGTTCTGAATCTTGAAACAAGGTTTTTAAGTTTCTGTCATTCTGTAACATTAATATTGCAACAGGCAGACTGGGGAAGTGTGGAATTATCGTCCCTGGAGTGGTTTAAGACCTGTAGATGTGGGACTTAGGGGCAAGGTCTAGTGGCAGGCTTGCCAGTGTTGGGTTTATGATTTGGCTTGATGATCTTAAAGGTCTTCTAAAACTTAAATGTTTCTATAATTCTATGTATCTTGACATTTAGAACAATGTTTAGCTATTTCTCCATGAGGAGTACTCTGTGTACTCACAACAGTAACAATGTACCTTCTGGTTTTTATGCTGGTTTAGTAACAGATCAGGGAATTCCCTCTGGGTTGTAGAGGTAGTGTTCTCTAGCAGCTTGCATCTGCATAGAATTTGACTCTATTTCATATTATTTTTTCTTGTATTAATCCATTTTCTAGAAGCATTGTTTGATGCAGATGAATCTCATTTAGATGATTGAGTTTGGCTTAGAAGAAGAAAATCTGGGAGAAGTGCTCTCACTGCTGAAATATAAATGATTTTTAAAAAAACATGCATTGTTAAAATATTTGGGTGGGATTTTTTGGTTTTGTTTGTTTGGGTGTTTGGTTTTGGTTTGGTTTTTTTTTTTTTTTTTTTTTCCTTTTTCTGTCTGTTCCTGTTCCTTTGAAGGGTGAGGCATTGGTAGCTTCACTTCTAGCTATCTGTAGTCATAGAATCATGGAATGATTTGGGTCAAAAGGGACCTCAAAGGTCATTCAGTTCCAACCCCCAATCAGTTTTGCCATCTGTATGTGTGTATCCTGTTATCATTTTGCCCTCTCCTGTGATTGTCCCACATTATCTTGTACTGAAACTATCTGAATTCCCAGCAGAGCTTTGCAGGACCTAATTAGAAGTACAATTAGGTGAACTGGAAAAATCCCATCTTGTTTTAGTTGTTATTTTAGTTGGTTTCATTGAAGAAACCCAGGAACCCCAGAAAGCAACACTATCATGAACATCACTGTAGTCATCCCAGAGGTGCACTTTGGACTCCGGTTTCTGTTCCCACTCTCATATGAGCAAGGAACTATGAAAACCATGTTAGCTTTTGTTTCTTGAAGATTGAAAGCTGTTCCAGGAAGGGAATAGATGCAGTTTAAATTGTATCAGGTTTATGTTGTATTTCTTGTGGCTTTGGAGGAGTTATACCTCCCTTAGTGAGCATTGCAAAACTTTATGCCAAGCAATGTATGTTTTACAGGCAAAAACACTGCAACAGAGCACTCTTAAATATGGTACTGAAGAGGCTGAATTGTTAAAAAGGGCTGTGAAACAAATATGAAACTTAGAGTTATATCAGCATTTGCTTTTAGAGGTCTGGCTGTCCTGCATTTTCTATAAATCACACCCAAAAAAATTAAGTGATGGTATATTTTAGAATTTTCTAAAACTTATTTCATCGTATAGTGTGGTTTATTCTAGCCTACCAAAATAGTACGTTAAAGCTACAATTTTAAAAATTTTCAAAGTGAATAAGGAAGAACAACCCCAATAGCCAACCCTCCTTTCTTTCCTCTCTAAACTTCCAAAGACAGCAGAATTAATTTTTCACAAGGCAGAGTATTTTTCTGGAACTAGACCATGGAAGCATATTATCAATATATGTGTACTTTCCAGTAATCATATTTCTCTCCTCCTCAAGTTTTTGTAACGCCTTCTTGCAGCATAGTCAGTCTCAAGAGTGACCTTTAGTTTCATCAAAATAAAATTGCTCTAAGAGCAATGAACAAAGGCACACCAATTTGAGCATTGCAGCGTGGATGAAAACAAACCAGTATTTTTTAGAAGTTGTTCTAGTGCAGCTTCTGAGCATGTCATGGTCATCATTTGTGCAGGAATAGGATTGCCTCATTTGCCACCTTTTTAAACCATTACTCTCTGAAGTTTGTTTGTTTAATGCTGGCTTTTTGTCTCTGTTGTATTCAAGATTGCAGCACACTATGAAATATGGAAAGTGCTCTGATGTTTTCATTTAACAGTGCTATCAACAAGCCTTCACATGAAAGTAAACCTAAGGCTTTCAAATTTAGAGGTTGTGGCTTTCTGTTCAAGAGATCCTATTATTTTAGCATTGTGCTCATAATTCCTTGGATGGTTTTGTGCCAACACCTCTATTGTAACCTGCTCCACCCATGGTGTATTTTATAACTTGGCATTTAAATTCTCCTTCTAGCTGAAACTTGTCCTAATAAATGTCAACTCAAGAGCAGATTTTCTTTGTCAGATTTTCTTTTTAAAGGATTGTTTGATTTTTTTTTTTATTTTTTTTTTTCTCTACAGGAAACTTTTTTCAGGAATAATAAGCTGTTGGTCTATTGGTAGATACAGTGCCTGTGGCTGACATAGCTGTGACATTTGTAGAAGTATTCAAAAAATACTGAATCTGCATGGAAGAAAAAGTAAATGTATTACAACCACAAGGACCAATGGAAGTTTAGAATCTGTAAGGTCTGGTTTAGTCTGCAAATTATCTAAAGCAACTCTGAAAAATCAGATTTTGCCATCTACAATTCAGCAGTGTAACAGAGCATTTTTCTTAGTATATGGAGATGCTCTTATCTTATCATAGGCCTATGTTTTCTAGGAATATAAAATATGAGGCTTTGGGATTCTTAAGAGAAGGAATCTCCACCTTTCTGTTCTGATCTCTCGTTGTTCTCTGCTGTGCCCTGTACATGAGCTGTAGCTGCTCTCTGAGGTTTAAGCTGATCAGGTAATTTATCTGCCAGCTCTACCTCCATGTGCAGTACCTCAGTGAGGCCGTTCAAGGTTTTTATAGATTTTTTGTACGGTGCACTCTCGGCAACTTATTAGAATTTTAAATTTCCTAGAGCATATACAAGGGAAAGCTTAGAGTCTGGAAGGTAAAAGCATATAATCTGGTGTGTAACTCATAACCAGATGTGTGTTTCAAATGTGAAGTAGAGAAAAATGCTGTTTCCATGCTCCAGCTGGAGAAACATGTAGTACAGGGGCCATGTTTACCTAAATTCTTTTCTTTTGCACGTGAGCTGATTCATTCTGAACAGGCAGAGGTTTGAGTTAGGATGTAGTTGGGAGGATGTTGTTTCTGGAATGCTTTTTCTGCAGGACTGTCCGATTGAATAAGTGTTTTAGTACAGTTTTTGTATGGTTCATTGTGATTTGGTTTTGTTTGGTTTTGTTTTCCCTTGCGTCAGGTACTGCTTTATATCTGGGTACTGCTTAAGTGCGTGCTGAACATAGGAAAGCGGTTTTTGTTTTGAAAATGTATACCTGCACAGATCTGTCCTTCTTTTCTTTTCTCTAAGGAATGAACCTGCATAGTAGCAGAAGTAGAGCTTTTCTATTTTGAGAAGGGTAGGAACAGGGCTGGCATCAGAAAGTTACTCCAACGTCCTGATTATTGGAAACTCAGTATATCTCTAACATATGGACAGCTATGGGCCATATACCTTGTTTTATGGATCCAAACAGCTGAACAGATCCCCTGAAGGATGGTCAAAGCATGGAATAACCATACCCACTCTTACAAGAGAAAGTCAAAAGGCAAAAAAATGGACCAGTGCCTTTGAAAAAATCTCTGTACACTATATAATCTCTTTATGAATGGTGACGTAGAGATCTGTTTTCACAGATCATCTGTGATCATCTGTGAAAACACATCATATCAAATGAATTTTTCCTTGGTTTCTGTTCATGAATTTTCCTTATCCTTTCCACTGTTCTTCCTCTAGCCCTAAGCTCAAAATACTGTAAACAAGGGAGATTAGTTAGGGAAATGGACTATATTGTCTGAAGAGGGCAAAAAATGTCTGCTGTTATACTTTTGAGGTTCCTTTCATGTCCCTTTTCCTACTTGTAGCTTAGAATTTGTAACAAAGGTATCTGATATTTATGAAACTAATAATCCTTCTTTGGTGTCTTGGCTCAGTATTTGTTAGGACATGATATGTGAAATGATGACATGGCTCAGTCCTAGCACAAATAATGCTAAAGTTTTATCCTCTATCTCAAAACATAATGATTCACACCAGAGAGCCACCTGTCCCAGTTCCTTGTAACCTACAGTTGTTAGAAATAGATTCCCTGAGAAGTAAGGACAAGGCAAGTGTAAAACATTTCTTTCTGAAGCAGTCTTTCAGCCTTCAACTATTTTCACTTCGTTTTGAATTGTTTTTTTTACTAAACCTGATCTGTTTTATCTTTTACTAAATTCACAGTCATCGCTCTCATGAATCTGTGCAGCCTGTCCTTTAACCTGTGCACACAGGTTTAACTGCACACAGTAGACCCTGGTAAGGAATTCTTGACATCTCTCACTTGTTGCCTATACAACCACTTGTGTTTTTCCTCTGATATGTGTTTGGCTTCATTTGACACACCCCAGTTCATATATGGGACAATACTTTTATACTGTTAATACTGTTTATACTGTTAATAGTTTTTTAAATCCCTCTCATAACATTTATGATTTTATGGCCCTCTATTGCATCTCCCTGTTAGTTGCAACTGTTCCAGGCTGCAGAAGCCCAACCTACTTGTTTGCTTCACTGTTTTCAATCTTTTTGTTCTGCTCTGAATTCTTTCCAATTGTACTTTTTGGGAATTGTCTGGAGCTGCTCATCATGCCAGTGGTGGGAAAACTGTAGATTTATGTCATAACATGAAAATGAGATTTTAATTTTTTTCTTTTCCTCTAGTCCTTCCTCAAATGTTCTAAATTTCCTAAACCACAGGAAATTCAAGCCCAACATGAGGAAGAACATTTTTATATCGAGGGTAGCAGAAGATATGGGACAAGCTGCCCAGGGAGGTCATGGAGTCTCTTTTCTGGAGACGTTCCCAAGCCAGCTGAGTTCTGTGTAATTTGCCCTAGGTGACTGTTGCTGATTCTCTGATTCTGTAAAACATTTCATTCTCTGTTTTGATTTTTGCTGAAAGTACTGAGTGAATGCTAATGTCCAAATAGCTCCTATAACGCCAGAGTTCTAGAGTCTGTCTGGTGGGTGAATCTATGGTTTGCTTTATTCCATGCAAAACACATTTATTTATACTTCTGGTTCCTTTTTATTGTCCAGAAACCTTGAAACCTTTATGTAGTTACCCACTTTGCCATTCCCCCTTACCAGTTTAAATACCTTTGTTTCATTCAGCAAATTTGTTCACCTGACCGGTTTCTCCCTTCTCTAAGTCATTTAAGAGTAGGTTAAACAGCACAGTCCCTCCAACAGACTCTCTGATTCCTCTGGGCTGTTTCTTTCTTTTAGTCAATGTTGTACTTCCACACCTTGTCAAATTCCTTCAAGAGGCCTCGTGTAAGATCTCCTTAAATGTCTTTTGGAAATATAAGTTGGCAATGAAAATTTATTCAGTTCTTCATTTTGTCAGCTATGTGATGACCCTTGCAGTCAGCTTCAGTAGGTTTTCAAGGCAGGTGTTCTCTTCATAGAAACTATGGCAGCTTTTCTCTGAATAGAGTGAATTAGTAGACACTAATGAAGGAATGAAGGCTGTGCTTGGTAACTTCTCTCTATATACTCTAATACTAATATGTGCTGAAATATTAGCTCATTCCCTAATGTGAGGCTCACAGGCCTATGGTTGTCCCTTTCATGAGAAAACTTTTTAAAAAATTCTTATGTATGTGTACTCACAGTTATTTTTACACTGTCGTCAGAGATTAAGATGGGGCTTAAAAATGGGACTCTACATAGATTCATATTTTTGTCAAAGGAGAAGATTAAAAAAATGACTGCCTTGAAATCTTGATGGTTTGCCTGAAGCCAGAATTCAGTATGGAAAAATCTTTTTTTTATCATCTTGATGTAGAAAGTTTTCGTATATACAAAAATGCAAACATCTTTGCCCTTTTCTGTTACTGTTTTTATGACCAGAAGGTTTTTAAGCTAAGATAACAAACATTTGTATTTATTCAGTTGTGTAAAGTACTGAAAACTTAAACTTTAGACATCCTGTGAGGACTAATATGTAAATGGCTTTAAGGGAAGTGGACAAAGATTAAAAATACATGAAAGCAGGTCTTAATCTTCTTTGAAAAATTGCTCTTTGGAAAATTTTTTTTTTTTTTCCCAAAGATTATTCTTTATAGTGTTTATTTTCCTGTTTTCAAAGCCTGTTCTGTAGCAAGGTAGAGTAGCACTTGCACCAACATGTAAACTTTGGGAAGGCTGTAAACATTGCTCCACTTCAGCTGATGAGATAAAAGGATGTGCTTTACTAATAGCTGGATGGTAATTGCATCCAGTAATTGAAGCTACTCCTTGTGCAAATGCACAGATTGTACTTCAAAATTAGGTTAGTGTTTTGTTCCATTCACAGAAGCAAGGAGGTGAATATGTTCCACTTAAGTAATATGTGACAGGAGGAGAACAAGAATAGGCTGATAATCTGACTATATGCTGTACTGGAAGTCTGGTAGTAGAACTGTTTGAATATATGTTTTATTGCACCAACCAATGCAGAAGACAAAAACAAACATTGAAACTGATTATGTGAAAATATCTTTTGAATAGGGGCATTCCAATAGCAGTTATTCAAAAATAAACAAGACTGGCACGTGACTACACTAGTTAAAATTTGTATTATAAAAAAGATTAAAAATCACAGTAAGCTTCACAGCTCAAAGCTTTTCTTGAAGTTAGTAAGGAAAGGACAAACATATGGACAGAATACTGCCAACACCATGGAATTTTATTTTCATTATGGCTTTAACAAAAAAGGCTTAATGAGAGATGAGACTTGGCTACTATCATTAAATTTCATTAGGCTGGAAGAAAGAGCTGCTTGCTAAGTGCTCAGCATACTGAGCTAAGTGCTCAGTATGTGAAGGAATCTGAGTGGTGTTGGGTGGTAGTGGGGATATGAGGGGCATGGAGAAGCCAAAGAACTGGATGAAGAAAAAAGGCAATTTTTATTTTTGCTTCAAAGAAGCAGCAGTAGCAGCTGAAAAATGGGAAAAGAAAGAAGCAAGTGAGGCAGATCAGTGCAATTGGGACTTACAAATCCTTGTGGGAACAAATTGTTTGCATTTGGGGAATAATAATATTTAAAATACCTCAGTTTGATATATTTTTTTGATGTGGTTTTTTTTTTTTGTTTTTTTTTTGGTTGGTTGGTTTTGGGTTGTTTTGGTTTTTGGTTTGTTTTTTTGGGGTTTTTTTGTTTTTTTTTTTTTTTGGGTTTTTTTTTTCCCCTTCCTAGAATAGCATGTATGTCTAATGCACAAAGTAAAGACATTGTGAATTTGCCAAGGCTTTAAATACTCTCCTAAAAGGCAGAGTTTTCCTAACCAAATTAAGGAAATATGGATGATGATGCAGTCTGGAAAAATTATAGCTTTTTGTGATTTAGCTATCATCACAAGAGAGGATGTTAGGTGAGGTCATACACAGCTCCAGTCTGAACTGTCTGCTGATTTCAATGATTTAGGCTGATGGAAAAAAGTAGGAACTATCAGACTTCATAAGTTTGTTTCAAAGGCATTGCAATTCTTGGGAAGATAAAATGAGAATGGTCTGGACAAATCAGCAGTGGTCTGAAATCAAAAGATGGAGCTGAAATATAGGCACAGTTTTCTGCTTAAAAGGAGGGGGAATACAAAATAATAAATAGGAAATGCAGAACAACAGTAATATCAGTGCTATGAAATAACACTTATGCTAGATGAAAAAAGATGGTAAATACACATGGTAAAGACACAGAAGAGTGAGATGAGAAATTGATTAGCTCTCCTCTTCTGGTGGTGACTATGAAATCCCCTCTGAAAGTTGTACTTTCAGAAATGTAGGCCAATTGACAAGAGTCCAGAGAAGAACTTCAGTAATGAACACTTCAGAAAACATGAGCTGCCAGGACAGACTGAAACTTAGAAAGGATTAAGACTAAACAAGTTACCAGGGATAGATTAGTATTCTGCCTAAATAAAAGAGCTGGGCTAGATAGGTTCTTCTTAGTCCTGTGCTTCAGCATTGGTGGTTTTGCATTCTGTGCTAGATGTACTCTTTTGGCAGTAGCTACTTGAATAGGACGAATGACTATGCAAAAAGAGAGAGGACCAAAGACAAAGTAATCACTACTGATTTTGTTGTGTGACCTTGAAGAAGAAGTGGACACAAACCTCATTTTTCTTATCTTCTTGGGTACTGAGGGAATTTCCGAACCTCTCTAAATAAGCAATAGTCTCTTAGATCTGGTAGTTGTTATAAAAAAACAGCAACTTGAAAACACCGAGACACTTTGCAGGAAATGCCCCTAAAATGGCTGCTGCCATTGGTTTCTTCAACCACCACCACTTGCTCGCTTCTGCCCACAAAAATTTTGAAGTGCATCATGTAAAGGATATCCACATGATCCCATGTAAGCAGTCTGTTCAAGTGTGGGAATTCCTAATGTTGGGAAAGTCTTGGGAGAATATTTTTCTCCATATCTTTTGAGGTAATGTGCTGACCCTTTTCGTAAGATGAAAAAGGGAAAAATGAAATTTGTCCCAATGCAGAGGTTTCCATCAGAGAGGCTTCCATAACAGTTCCCAATACAAGTTAAAACAATGAGAATGAAGATTTCCTCCATCTGGCTTCCAGCTTGAGCTAGACTCCTGCTGGTTTTCTGGATCCATACATAATTATGGTCATGACCTTCATTATGAAGAAACTTACTTCACTTGTTGATGCATTGAGAAAGTGTAAAAACAGTGCAGAAACTGAGTAAAAAGCATGAAAACTTTAAAACTTCTATGTAGAACACTATAGAGTATCAGTACTTTTTGTATTTTGAGACAAGATTTTTTAGACTGGGATAGGGATTTCCTGAAATGTTCCTGGAAAGTAATTTTGCAGGGTTTTGGTGCCTAGAATAAGTACCACAGTGAACTACAGAAGTGTAGCTCTAGTTCTCAAGGTGTGTGTGGTTGAGAGTTGCATGAGAATTCATCTGTTAGTCAAGAATTGTGGAAAGAAGTTGTAGTACTGTCCAGTTTCCATGCCAACAGGGCTCGTTGTTCACCTGTCCAAAGATTTTTTTTGGTCTTAATTACTCTTAAGGGTGTGGGCAGAACTTTTGGAGGAATCCAAAGTCTCAGTTGTTAAGGAGGTATTGTTTATTTCTGCATTGTTCATTTAATTGTGGGATCACAGATTTTTCACATCAACTAGTCTGTAGAATTAACTACCAAGTAGCTTTAAAACACCTAACTTTTGAGAAATATTTTAATAATGCAAGTTACAGTGAAAATAGAAATAATGCCTTGTGCCATCACATTTCTTTTTGCATCAGTGATGATATCCAGAGATATGAGAATCTGTTATGACATCTGGCTAAAATGGATGTCCTGTTGTATTAGTGACTGTAAAAACATCTCATCAAATATGCTGTGGTCTGCCAGACTCACATGTCAGAACTTCAGGAGAAGAGAAAAAAAACTACATCCATATTTCTGATGGTGACTTGAAAATCCGAGAGTTTCAGTTGTTGCATTTTATGTACTGGAAAAATCAAATTGAAATTGTTAGAAGCTTTTGGAGCTCTCAAACTGTTCTCATTGAAAAGGGTGAGGGGAGGCTATGGTGACCCACCCTCAAGAAGACTTCTCTGGGCCTCAAGGGAAAGCTGTTCCTGGCTAGTGTAGGCTGTGAATACTCTTCTCTAATTAGGCACCAATTTTGCCCACAGATGGAGAATCAGGCATCCAAGGAGCCAGCAAGCTGACTGGGAAATACTTGTGCCACTTCTGTTAGACAGGCCTAGAATGTTTTGTTCTTCTTGGTGTGGGCTTCCACCATCTCAGCTCTTCAGGGCTGCTCTCTGACTGAGGATCCAACAACCTCTGAAAAAGCAGAAAGATTTTTTTTTTTTTCCTTTATTGGAAGCAAAAATTAGTAAACTGGTTACAGCTTTGCAGCTTTGTTTTCAGTCTCACAAATTCTTGCAAGCTAAACCACCCAAGTGGGAATGTCCATGCTTATGCCAGGTGACTCTTGATGTCTTGGTGTGGCCCCTCTCAGTGTAGGTGGTCTGCCTCTGGCCAGTCCTTGAAAGAGCTGACACAGATGTTCAGAACAAGTCAAAGGAATGGGACTCAGCTAGAGAATTTTTCTCTGTGCAAGAAAAATACTGTATTTCTGGGGGTTTGACTTCATATTTCTGGCCAAAGCCACTGAAGTCTGCCCAGAATTATGTTGAACAGCAGCTAGCAGGGCATTTAAATGCCTGGAGGGATGGTCTTTGAGCAGTAGCCCTGAGCAGCTGCAGTTGTGTAGCCTCAGCTGCCTGTTTGCCTTTATTGGGCTACCTAAGTGTGTGAGAGGATCTTAATTTGTAAAAGTTGCCTCTTTTGTTGCAGCACTAGTTCTCTAGACTCATGTAATCAGAGTTCCCTAATAATTTTTGACCTATAGCTAATATTTTCAATGATTCAGGCTTCCTGCTACTACATGAAATGAATATCAAGATAAGCCTAAGATATAACATCAATGTGATTAATTTATAAAGCATGTTAGTTGTGTAGCCTTAATGGGTGATATTCCTGCCTGTAATAATTTTTTGTGGGGATTTTCCCCCCACTGTCACCTTCATGTGTGATATACAAATCAGGTAAGTTTTTTACCCTGCCTCTCTGAAGCATAGAGTGGAGCAGTTGAATATACTTTGTATACATTTTTACTGTTTATTAAACTGGCTCACTAAGTGGAATTTTAAGGAAGTTTATTTCTTGGTGAGGAAGTGCTTAATATCATGCAGTCAGATGGATATTTAAAAAATCCGCGTGTGGAACCCTGGGAATTCACCTGTTGTAACTGTGCTAAAGCTCTAGATACTGGGTGTTCTTGCCAGATACTGACAATCAATCTGTGCCATGCATGCTGCCAGAGAACTGTTCTGTAAATCAGAATCATTGCTGTCATATACTGATTTGTGAAGCACACAGGCTTTCACATAAATAACCACTTTGCATGAGCTTGTCAATATAGTCTCCTGAAATATTTTTCTTTTAGCAATCTTAGCTTTTCTTTAGAGAGTATTTGGAGTTTGGTCATAGAAATAATCTCCCGTCTTTCCCCCTCTGTTTCCACATACTTGTGTGAGTGCTAAAGACATTGGAATTGAAACATATGGGGATTTTTGTTTTGTTTTAAATACTCTGCAGGAAGACGAGGAAATTCCCAAATCACTTCAAACCCCTGTTTAAGTTGAAGTGTGTAGGCTTTCTCTTACTGGGATTACTTTAATAGAACTGAAATGAGGCGACGTGCTGCAGCAATGTATCAGAAACAGCTACAAGTGGTTTCAACAATCAGTGTTATTTTAAGGAGATGAGGAGTTTCTTTCAGGGATTCTAACATCCTTTGAGTGTAATAATAATAATATGTCTGGTTAGAAACTAAATACTTTCAGTGTATATGCTACTTTAGGAACTGCTTTGTAAAATTGGACTTATTTTCTTAGGGTTTTCATTGTAAGTCCTAGCTCTTGTACTGTTCAATATTGCCTTTCTTCATCTACAAAATTCACTTTGGAAATTTATTTTCTGACAAATTCTGCTTCTGAATTTTCTACATATTTGTCTTGTATTTGTCCTCTTGAAAGACTATTTTTCAATACAATCATATCTTGATTCTCTGGAAATCAACCTTTCTACACCCACTTACATACTAGATCTATATATAAGTGCTAGTTAATTGTCGTCATGATGCTGGACATCCTGCATTTTTGACCTAGTTTCTCAAATTGGTATTAAAGCTGTGTTTGCAAAGCCTGTTCCTGTAAAAATGGAGAAGCTAAACTCTCCACATTTGTCATGCAGTGTAAACAAACATTTTTCTGCCTAGGTGGTATGTTTGTTCTCTCTTGGTAAATAGCTGCTGTGTCAATGACTGCCGAAAGAGACAAACATGTGTCTCCTGTTTCTAATGGCAGGAGTTCTCTCCTTTCTTTCTGTCCTTCTTGCAACCTGAATCCTGGCTTAAAACTTTTAAGTGCAGTAATTTCTGCATTAAAACAGAGAGCTCTTAATTTAGGGGCTAACATTCATTTTGTGCCATAGTGGCTAAAGAAGCTATTTATCCTCATCTCACAGCAGTTTGGCTGTGTAGTTCATTTGGTATGTGACCCAATCTAATGAGCTCATAAGGCTTTTGTTTAGGCCTTAAAATTCCCTGCACTAAACACATTGCTTACTCTGTGTGAACATTTCAAGCATTTGAGGTGAGACTGGTTTGGAGATCTGTGTTCATCTGGCACATTGCAGTTCTCAGAACACGTCTATAATGCAAAATGCCGTAGGCACATTTGCTGCCTTAATTGCTGTCTGATATATTATTAAGTTCCATATAGCTTTTACTGAAAACAGACTGCAGATCTTTCTTAAGCAGTGGAATTAATAAAACTACAAAGAATTTTTATGGCTTTAGATTAGAAGTTACCTTGAGGCTATTCAGTTTTATTCCCTCTTTTTCCTTCTCTGTGTCTTATCTTTGTGGCTTGTATTTCTAGAAAGTTTTGACTCCTTATATTTGTACTTTTGAATATAAGCATATGTACAGATGTTTAGTTCATTAAAAGTTTGTACTGTATTCAGAACTAGGAAACTGGATGAAGAATGAAAGAAAAAAATTCAGCTTTGGCAGTAATTGTGTTTTAATTATAGTGTTAATATTTGCTCTTTCACCACTTTGGGAATTGCACGTTGTGATTTATGTCTAAACCTTGCAGGCCTCATTCTCTAGACCAAGACACAAATGTACGTAAACAGAGATGCCCTAGAGAGGAAATTGCACCAAAAGTAGTCAGGATTATGGATCTCTTTAGCCAAAATATCTGGTGTGAATAGCTTGAAGGTTTGGGGGAAACACTGTGCGTACCTTGGCAGCATATCTCTGATAGCAAGGTGCCCCTTCAGTTTGATTTGAGTCACTAATCTTTTTGTAAATACTTGGCAAAGGCAAACCAACAAATACACAGTTGTCCTTCACAAGAAATTATGGTGGAGAGATAGCCCGGAGGTGAACAATGCTAAGAGGGCTGAAGGATAACTCGGGGCTCTAGTAAGGCACCACTGCCACTGGCTGTAGTTACTACAGTTGCTACTTTTTTTTTTTTTTTTACTGTACTTACTACTTTTGAGGCCAGTTATAAAGTCCTGGCAAAAAAGCAGAAGACAGGTCTCCTGTTAACAGGAAAGAGAAACCTGAAATGCAGGATGTGCCAGACATTGGAAGGGGAAATTTTTCACAACATTGCTGGTTTGAGCACTGACTTTCTGAGGTTTATGCCCTTTCACTCTGACTTCAATTGCTCTTTAAGCTATCTCTGCAAAATGGATTCAGTGCTACCAGGTGTTGCCTAGTACTGGTGACACAATAGATACATGCAAGAATTAAATGTGAACTGGAATTGAATTTTTGGGAAGCTTTTCTGCAGAGATGCAGACAGCTTATTTGCTACCAAATCCTCACAGACTGTTACACCTGGATAACCTGTGCTTGCCACCTTGGTGTTGATCAATGTTTGCCACCCAGGTCTGTGGGAACATCTGATGTTATGATTTAATCAGCATGAGTGAGGTAATCAACTTGCAGAACACGTTTTATTTAATAGAATTACTGTTATAAAAGATAAGTTCAAGATCCAAATAACCCCCAAAAGTTGCCCTAAAATTACTTCTACTTCATGCACATGGAGAATTGATGCAATTTCAACTTTGTGCAACCCTAGTTTATTGACTATGCCAAATTTCATATTCCTACCATTTTTAAAAAACAGAATTAGGTAGGAGGAAATCAGTCTTTCCTTAGCAGAACATGATTTTGATTTTTTTTCTTCTAAATTTTTTTCAAGTTATACATTTCATACTAGGGCTTTCAGCTCAAGACTTCTTACTTTAGAGAGAACGGAGTCTCCATAGAAAACTAGAAGTAGAATTGTGATTGTAGCATACTACTTGTCTTTCACTAAGGGAGAAATTTTCTTGTGTTGGAGACTATGCAGCAAGTACACTGCGTTAACCTCCCACTGTGAAAACCATTGTACAGCTCAAGTTTGAGTTTACACTGTCTTCAAAAGTAAGGGCAGACCTGCATTGGCTGGAACAGGTTTCCCAGGGAAGAGGTTGAGTCACCATCCCTGGAGGCATTTAAGAGCTGTGTAGATGTGGCACTTAGGGACATGGTTCAGTGGTGGACTTGGCTGTGCTGAGTGAGCAGTTGGACTCCATGGTCTTGGAGAGCTTTTCCTACATAAAGGATTCAGTGATTCAGATGTAACACAGCAAGGCAGTAAAGGGAAAATAATGGCTTATGGTTATCTTGAGTATCAGTTTGGGGCAAGCTACCAGCAATCTTTGTCAAGATTGAGCACTTGGCAGCTTTTATTTAGAGCAAACTAAACTTTCTTTTAGTTCATGCCAACTATTCCAACCTTGGAGATTTGGAATAAGCCGGCAGAAATCTGAAAATCTGAGAGATACCTTAACTAGATCCTCTTTCCCATGCCTTTCCCTGCAGCTTTGGTATGAAGTTTGCAGGAGGTTCTGAAACAGTTTGGTATGAATAGAATATAATTGTTGCAATGTTCTCAGGACAACACAAACTCCTTCTCATGGCCCAGCTACATGTGTGATACAGTGGAAAAGCTGTTAAAATGGAGCTGAAAATGGGGACCAGTTTTTCTAAGCAAACTAGAAAGTCTTTTTCAAACATAGAAATGTTGCAGTGGTTATAACAGGGGAAATGAACCAAAAGTTATTCAAAATCCAATTTTTGCACTTGCCCACTCTCCTCTGAAAATGTGAGTTTTGATTAGAACATTTAGCACTATAACTGTTAAGCACTGTAATATGGATATTTTGTATCCTCATCCTTTTATATGTGGGCATGATCATTAGCTGGTATAAGTCTCTTAAAATGGAACACAGTCATCCTTTCTGCAGAATTGATCACAGTAATTATTTTCCTTTAAGAATGCTGATGGTCTGGTATCACCAGATAAGAACTTCCGTGAAGGTGTCAAGCTCTAGAAGTCGGAGTTGGGATTCGTACTGCTTTTCTCCCTGAATTAATAGTGTTGGGGGTTTTTTTTGTTTTTTTTTTTTTGTTTTGTTTCGTTTTGGTTTTGGTTTTTTTTTTTTTTTTTTTTTTTTGTATTTCTTTAAAGAGGGGGATATGGCATGAGGAAACAGATAAAGTATGAAGTTTTTGACAGAAGATTCAATTTCCAAGTTGTCATTTTCCAACTATAATCCATGGAAAATTTTCCTTTACATCTGGATGTTCTAGTTAATTTAATAAAGCTTTGTTTTGGTTTGCTGTGGTGCAGCAGTGCAAAGACTTTGTGAAAGGCTATCCAATCCCACTGCACATTTGCTTTGCACAGGTTTATCAGGCGTGTACTCCAAGGTTTTCACTTGTGCTTTGAGGAGATTTATTCCTGGAGGTCCCACTGGGAACTGAATAACAACTAATAACTGTGACTCCTGACTCAGGAATGTGGAAGATGCTTTTGTTACACTGGAAAAGCATCCTCAGGAAGTGCAGACTCCCCTCTGAGGAGCTGTGTGAATTCTGTCAGTCTTGAGTAGATGTTGGAGACCACCATCTTGTGTAGATTCTTTGATGGTTGATAGTACATTTGTAGACTATGTGGTGGCCGGTGGTACTCACCCTAGGGTGTAACCTAGGACTATTGATATAGTAATCAATTATTCTAGGTGCCAAAGAGGAAGATGAATTGGAAAAGGTGTTATCCATGGAGATCACTTGTTGTTGGGTTGTCTTGAATGTGTTAGAATGACATATACAGAAAATGCAAAAGCAGAGTTGGAAGTTAAAGGGAGAGGGGATGTCATGAAGCAGAGATGTAGCTACAGGAGACAGGAACTGCACATCCTGAAAGGTAGGAAGAGCAGAGGAGATTTGTTATTACAGAAGGGATATTAAAAGAAAAAAGTGAAATAGAAAAGTGGGAAAGGAAAGGCTTCATACAGGAAGCTGAGAAAGCACTAAAATATGTGAAAAGGATTCAGTGAGATAGAAATAGATTCTTGAAGAAGCAACTGAAAGGTTTGAGACTGAATCAATATTTTTCCTTAAAATTCTGGTGAGATTAATTTTGGCTTAAATGTAGGAATTACTTTTTGCAAGGGAGGAGGTGACAGATGGACCCAGAGAGGGTCTTGACTTTCATGTCTGTACAGAATCTCTTTTCTATTTGTGTTTGTTGAAAGCATTAAAAAATGCCTCTGGCAGTTTTTTCGTTTCCTTTGGCTTTCGTGTCTAAAGAAATATTCAAACTGGGAGAGGGGATGGGAAGCTGAGCCAGGTGGCAAGGCTATTTATCACCTAGTCAGTGGTGGAAAATATTGAATGATCAAATGAAAGTGTTTTAAAATAACATGAACACAGAGACAGGAAAAAACTGCCAAGGAAAGGAATTTATGTTAGATGAAAACTTGCACTTTCCTTGTCCAGTTGTAATAAGAGATTTCAATGTTCAGTGGAGGGTGGTGTATGTACCATCTGCAGCCATCGATTTTTTCTTTTTTTTTTTTTTTTTTTGCTTTTATCTGAAAGGCATTCAATTTGAATAACTTTATGAAAAAAACCTGTTGTATGTCGATGTATGTGAATATACCTGTACACAATAGGTTAAAGTCTCTAAATTTGGTTCTAAAGAAGAAGAATATTTTTCTGCCCATTTTTGTAAAGAAAAAGGATTTCTATAAGTTATTGAATAAGCCGTGGTTTGGCAGCTCTGTCACCTTTAGATTGTAAACCAAAAAACCAGGAGAAAAAAATTGTATTTGAAGTAAAGAAGTTTCAGATCTTCAGAACTGTAACTTTTTGTGGTACGTCAGCGAGAAATCTTCATCAGTGTGCAAAATTGTAGGGGGTGTGGTTAGTTTTATTATAACCCCTTGCCTATCCTTTAATTTTCACAATCTGAAAAAGATCATGTGGTAGCAAAACTTACCTCTCACCTTTCTATTATTTGTCTACTTTGTATTCATGAACAGTAGTACAGTGTCTGCTAATAAAGACTATAGTGTTTTAAAACTATTCTAGGCTCAAAATGTATCTGCTGGGAGCCTCTAATATTTTGCTGACCATTGATATGTTTAATTATTTTTACTGCATTCAACTAAATTTAAAGGGCTTAGCTAACCATGAATTTTTGCTTATTTTCTGCTCAGGGATCCCTTTCTTAAAATCCAGACACTTTAATCAAAATCATGCTGCACAGGGGAGCTGTGTAGCAGAAGGATTTAAAAATCAATTTATTGCTTTGTATTCCTACAAATATAAAGCTTTGAATGAATTTAACTAATATTTATAGGTAGGTAAAAAAAAAAAAAAAAAAGCTGACCCCAGCAAATGCAAATGCTGCTAGACTTCAGGTAGTTTTCTGAAAGATAGGAACTATAGTGGAAACATTCTGCAATAGACAAAAGAGGGCTTTAAGGTGTAAGATTTGTAATTTAGAGAAGGCACAGCCTAGAAGATACTGTTCTAAACATCTACGTGCTACCTAAATTCTGTATCAATTAGGTCCAAACTACTTAATTTGTGGTTTGGTGTCTTAAATATAAAATATAGTAATTAACTGGTTGGTCAATATGGAAGTGTCTGATGAGAAATTAAGTGCTTCAAAATATTGGAAGAAAGGAAAGGAAATATTTTTGGATCACAGATTTGGATTGATATATTCTATATAAAGCAAAAACCTGATTTTTTTTCTCCCTCTTTTTTTAAAAGAACAAAGGCACTTTGACCAAGCTGTTTTGCCAAAAATATTTGGAAGGTTTCTTCCTCCATCCACACCCCTCCCACCCCGTTCTAATTGTGAATGCAAATGCAGCTTAAGCTGCAAAAGCTTTAAAGACAACTTAAAAGAACTGTTCTCCATCCAGTTCTCAAAATAATGTTCCATTTTTAGCATCACTGTCTAACAGTTTGTCAAACATGTGAAATAATGTTAAATTAGCATTTATCCATTGTACAGATGCCATTCATCAGCCAACACTATTTGCAAACAAGTAAGTCTAATGGATTTTTAAAATCCAAACTGTTTCTTTTGTGTATCAGATGCTGTGTTAAGAGATTTTTCTCTGCACATAAGCTCTTGGGAACACGAACTGTCCTAGCCAAGTATTGCTCAAAATTTCCCTGCTTGGTGACAGGGTTCTTGGGTGCTGCTGTAGTGCAGAAATTGGTGATGAACTAGAAAAATTTTGACATGCACTTAGAGGAGTAAGCTCTTTCTAAAGAAACAGGTTCTTGTGTAAAAGTATCTGTGGCCATTGGAAACCATAGAGATTAGGAATTAACTTTATTCGAACATCCTTTACTGGTTTTAAATTCCAGTGCTGTATATACATTCCAAATCTGGAGTTTAACAATTGTAACTGGGCTTGAACTCAAACGATTGAACCAATTTAATTGTATTAAGTAGCTTTTGGAAATCGCCCTGCTTGAATGTTGGCTTACTTTTCAGCAACCTGAGGGTCGGTCTTAGAAAGTTCTCAGCCTTGTATCCCAAATGTATTTTTAAGTTACATGCTGTGCTTAATGAAAAGCAGAGAAGTTGATTGGAACAAGTAATATAGGAAATTAGTTTTCTACATATATGAGGGAAAGATTTATAGTGCCTGTAGTATATTTTGTGCCTTTGTTGGCTGGAAGGCAGCACCCTGTGGCATGAGAAAGTAGGCATGAAAGAACCTTTTAGATGATAAAGGAAAAAGAAAAGAGCTTTCTTGTCCCAGACTTTGTGGGTTGGGATCCTGGTGGAGTTGTATTTGATGGAATTAGTGGGAAGTGGTTTAAAAAAAACTGGTCACTTTCACCATGACTCAATATACATAGCAATATATTATATATAAACATATTGTTTGGTACCAAAAGAGTGAGTTTTAGTTTGTGGTTGAAGTAGTACTATATTCATATAATTTTCTGGATGTAGATTACATTGATTCCAATTCTACAATCTACATATTGATGAACCAACTCTATACTTTCTTTATCGACAGCTGACATCTTTAATTTCTTTACACAGAAAGAAGAACTTCTATCTTAGATAGAAGTACCCTCTTGCTCCATCCAAGTGATACAAAGCACAACAGCAAGAAGTTTGCCTACCACAATACAAATACCTCATAATCAGTATTGTAGACTAATTCATTGCTATTCCAGCAAGGTAACTTTGATATTCATTTTTAGCTGAACTTTCTCCCTAAAAATCTTGATTATTATGAACTAAACAGTGTCAGCTTTAAAGGCTGTCTTTCTAGAAATCGCAGAATCACAAAGACTATCCTGAAACTTTCCTCCAGAAGCTTCAGTCTTTACCAGTCCCTGTAACGTAGCAGTGACAAAAAAGTAGACAAGTTGACAGGTTCACCTCTTTGGACCTGTGAAGTATCCTGCAGACACATTTTGTGTGGTTTTTTGACTAGATTTCCATGGAGAAAAAAATAAAGCAATCGATTTAATCAGATGGTTTCTAAAACACCACTCTTGATAAAATTTCATCTATGTATTCTTAATGGCTACCTAAACAAAGGTTGAATGATGGGGCTAAATCCCATAAATACAGGTTGAACATCACTGTCTGACCCTTCTTTGAACTGCAGGGTCAGATCCATCATAACATAATTGGTTTATCCCCTTGTGTCTAAGATGCTGTATAGTAAACAGAGTATTTTTGTCTTGCGGAGCTTAGATTACAAATGAAAATTTTTCTGACTCTGGTAGATTTGATGAATTGAGGTGGAACAATTTGTATGGCTAAAAATGCTTTTTTTAACTTTTTGAGAAGTCACACTAATTGTGTGTGTAAAACCAATTGTTTAAACTGCAGGGTCAGAGCTGTCACCATATAATTGGTTTATCCTCTTGTGTCTAAGATGCTCTGTAGTAAACAGATTGTTCTTATGTCCTGGAAAGCTTTAGCTTGGCCACTGCTGTTTTTGGTTGCTCTTCAGTAGCTCTTGTAATGGGAAGCATAATCATTGTTCATTCTCTGTTAACTCTGAATAGGCTGGTAATATTGTACAATTTTTAAACATTTTCTCAGGCCAAAGAGAGAGCAAGTCTATCTAATCAATTCTTGTAGGTATGTTGTTCCAAGTAGCTTGTTGTGCAGGCAGCCCTCCTCTGGACATTTGTTAGCTCTGCGAGACCTGCTATGGAAAGGAACAACCCAAAGACACATTTTCCTGGTGTAATTGCAAAATATCATCAGTCTCATATTACCATAATGCAAAAGCAAGTAAGATATCTAAGCTGAATTTTTCTTATAAGAATATGATTTTAAAAAATCATTTCAATATCTCAGACTATTGAATTTAAGTTTAAATGAAACCCATTCACATTTAACACAATCCTATGTTTGAAAACTGTTTGTGGGGTAAAAGAGTAAATTAGTTTCAAAATCTGAAGAAAGCTGTGCCTCAAATTAAGTCTTCCGCTCCGTTTTTCCGTAACTCCCATAAATAGTTCATGCACAACTATTTCTCCCAGGATGTATGCACACATGAAGCTAGGCTTAGGAACCTATGTTAATATTTATGCAATCTCTTCTCAAGATCCATTCTTGACACATTTAATACGCAAAAAAACCTCCATAGACTGGGAGGAAAAAGCCATGCCATGAAATCTTTCTCAGTATGATTTTTCAATTAAGTACCAGATTTTACAGAATCTGCAAATAAACTTGAGATATAATGCACTTCTATCAGAAAACATTTCTTAATAAAAAAGGGAAATGAGAAAGTTATGTATTCCATATTTAGATATAGGCAACACTTGGGACAGCATGAAAAGATTTTGTTTGTAGCTAAGCAGACTTTTGTGCATGAGGGGTTTTGTCATGCCCTCTCAAATTAGCTTTAATTGCTCATTACTTGTGTTGCCTATGCACTACACTGGGGGCTACAAGCCTAATAATTCTTCATATGAATAATGTAAGGTGATCATAGAGGTGTTTTCCTTCTACTGCTACTCTACAAATAGAGAAAGGGATATAGAGACTCTCAAAGCAACAGCACAGGCTGTGACTGCAGAGTTGGTTGGTATTCAGTTTAAATGGATAGAAAAGCTAAAAAGTGTACCTTGGGCTGTACTCATCTTAAAATTGTGCCATTTGTCTCATCTTCAAAGAAAACTTAAGTGTTGGAAAAGTTAACAGTGAGGAATTTATTCAAGTATAGTGTGTATAAGGAACAGGATATAACTGTCTGATGCTTTTTCAATCCTTTATGTTGTTGCCATTAATTCTACAAACTTTCCTTTATGCAGTAGAATTAAGTATTTTATCCCCAAATTGGAAAAGATCTGTGTTCTCTGAAATCAGTCTGAGCTGACTTTGCAGACTAGCTTTGTGCCAGATGTTGCGTTGAGGTGGAATTGTGTTTCCATTGAAGCTGATGAGTATTTAAGTTCACACTTCCCAATAAGGGGGACTGGATTTAACTCTGTAGTTTGACTTTAAATATGATAAGTATTCCTAATAGATCTTCTAAAGTTTCAGTCCTGCAAAATCAACTTACGTCCTTTTCTCCTGCCCCATTTAAGACAATGAATGCCTCATATTGTCAGGATCCATTTCCTAGAGGGTCATGTTCTTTCCTTCACATGTAGCACAAGTAATACACAGGTGCCCTGTAACGGAGATGGTGGAGAGCTAAGCAGCATTTCGTTGATTCTGCAGCTCTTTGCAGCTCTGTTTTGGAATGAAGGAGACTTTGCAAAGGACTGATGGACTTCATTTAACTTTCTAGAAAGTTAATGGGAATGGTTCAGGTTGGCTGGGCTCTCCCCTGGAATTGGTTTACGGGATAAGCAACTCCAGAGAACATTTCATCCGGTAAAACAATGATTGTGTAAGAGAGGAAAAGCTCTCAACTTCAAGACATTCTCATTAACCAGAATTAATAATTCTATTTTCTGTGTTCAGAAAGTGGATCCATTTCCTGTTGGGAATGGGAAGCATAACAGCATTTGCTTCTGGGAAGTCTGTATATAAGACTTGTATAATTTATATATAATTTTCATTAGAGGGATGCAATAATTTCACAGTGATAGCTGCAGGAAATTCCCTCAGGGCTGTCATGCATGTTGTAAGACTACAATGCATATGTTTGATTACAAAGCATTTTAAGAAGCTTACCTCCTGAAAACTTTTCAAAATGGTTCCAAATAGATTCCCTGTGAGCCAAGCTGATGAAGATTAAAATCAATTTTCATATATAGCTAGTAATCCCTTCTTCTGGCCAAGGGACTTACTTGGTTTGTATTACATAAATTTGGAAAATAGGTAAATGTACTGGATTGCGTCCATAAAGAAATGACACATGTACTTCAAGCTCACAATAAGATGCTGTGATTTTTTTTTTTATTTGCAGATATCCTGTTTTCCTCGGTTTACAAAGACAACTCAGTGTCGAGGGAACTGAAGACTGGGGTGTGCTGGGCTAACACAAATTTAACTGAAGCCAAGAATGCCCTGGTTTGGCTCTGGAAGGAGTACTGAGCAGCCAAGGACATTTGGAAAGCCAAATCTAAACCAGTACGGTGAGTTTCCTATGTTGTACTGGATACAGCCATAATTATATATGAGAATTTTATTCTATCCTGTCTTTGTCTTGTTTTAACAGAGGATATTCTGATTTCTGTGTGTCAGAGCAGCATGACAATAGCTTCATGACTGACAGAAACTGTATGTTCTCCTTTCCTAGGAACAGCTTTATTTTCTTGTAAGTAGTTCCCTGCCTTTTAGACAAAATTGACTGTATGGCTCTAGTTTGCCCTGGTCAGGATGTGGGGTAAGCTAAATCCAACATACAGACTGACCTAAAAAAGTTATATTGGCACTGAGAGCGATTCAGTAAGTCATTTATTTCGCAACGTAAGTAGAAACCAAGGTGGTGATTAAAAAATAAAAATAAATTGCAACAATTGTTTATCTACTTGTGTAATAACTGAGAAGACCTGAATTTCTTCAGAGGGTTCTTATTTACCCCTGATACTGTGTTTCAGCAATATCTTTCAATAGACCCTTCCTCTAAAGCTGTTTTCATAGAAAATGTCCAGCTACATATTTGTTGGAACAGCCTCTGACTTTTTGACATTATATTTTGCAGACTCTCTAGCACTTTGAAAAGTCTTTATATATCTAAAGCAGAATAAAATGCGTTAGTCTGAGTGAAATATAAGGTTCCCTAAGTGATACAATTCTTTGACGTAGTTCCTGTTCTGATGTTCCCTGTTTTCATGAATGCACAAATATTCATGTGGAAACAAGTCTTTAGCTTATTCATACATATCCCTGGTTTATGTTTTCAACAAAGTAATTATCCCATCTAATGTCAA
Source organism: Cettia cetti (assembly GCA_013401135.1). Taxonomy (NCBI): domain Eukaryota; kingdom Metazoa; phylum Chordata; class Aves; order Passeriformes; family Sylviidae; genus Cettia; species Cettia cetti. Next base: position 84,242 of record VZUI01041772.1, read on the forward strand.
TTATTTTCAACTTGCTGTCTAGAAGATCCATTTGCTCTTACAAATTTAAAGCCTTCTATTCTCTTTCCCATTTTTCTTTTCTTGCTTCTTATGCCTGGATTAAAAAATCTGGATTAAAAATGTTAAGGTTTTGATAGCAAGTCTCTTTTTCATTTTTCTTTTAAAATGCTACAGCATCCTTTCTATATTTAGCATCCAACAAACATTGAGATGTATTGAAAGTTTCCACCAAAAAAAAAAAAAAAAAAGAAAAAATAGAAAAGCACTATTTTGATCAAGTTTGGGGGTTTTTTTAATTTTTTTTTTTTAATTTGTTTTATTTGGAGAGTTAGCTTTTCATTACACCTTATGGAAGGAAAACTAGATTTTTTTTGAGTTTCAACATCTAAGGTGAAAAAAAATGAAAAATTGAATGTGTTTTTAATCACTACAATTGGAATTATTATGGTGCTCTGCTTGCATGTATTTTGTCAGCAAATCCTGAAGGGCCAGATGTACCTATATACATAAAAATAAGTGAAACAAAGGGCCTGAAAAGAAGATGAAAATAACCTGTGCACTGATAACATGCATTAACAAACCATTCCTCATTCAGCTGCAGCAAAAAGCTATGTAGAAATTTTGCATGTTCCTACATAATAGGAAGCAAATTCCATGCTACCGAAACAAGGTTATGACAGAAGGAAAATGAATACAAGTACAGCAGTCTGGCCAAGGATCTTTTTTTTCAAAGTTATTTCTTGCCAATCTGTCTCTGCTGGCACCTGCCCAGAAACAAGGACAAAGAGTGTAGACTAGGGAATGAGCTTGTTATTATTAGGTCCAGTGCTACCACTTAAAAATGGATTATGTACATGAGTAACCTCAATCTCCTGACAAGGGTGAGATTGGAAATTCAAGTCAGTGCAAATGCTGTTCAAGCTGGAACAGTTGCTATTGTAAAAATAAAATGGGTAAAACCAGGTATGAAGGGCAGACTTGGGAGTTTGCAGTTTACCGAATAGCATGTGCTCAAATCTATTTGAGGGAAGTTGTTTTCCAAAACTTGCTTAATCACTGATTCAGAGCCACTGAAGCATAGCACTTATTGATTCTGAAAATCTGATTATCAACATAGGGTTCTGTGTCTTCACAGGCTTTCTCTGTTGTGCTATTGGACTGGAACCTGAACATTCTGGGACAGTTTAATTACAGTCTGACTGTTACAAGTCAGATGTGGTGTATAATAGAGTATTTGTTATAAGATAAAAAACTTCTCATCTCTGACTCATGAATGTTAAAATAAATATTATATGACCAGGAGGAGTATCTATTCCTATCACATCAGGAGGAATATCCATTCATATCACATGCATTACTTTTAGCTTGTACTAAACTCTTGTGGAACTGCAGGACCAAAAATTGCCTATGGCTCTGCCAGGGAGTGACTGCCTGAATTTCCAGTGGAAATTCCTGTAAGCATTAGGACTTAATTAGAGTACTCTACCTTAAAGGCAGGAATTAAGTGAAGTGCAGCATAGCTATGGCCTTCTGTTTTCTGCATGTCTTAATGTGTCACACTACAACTGAAGTCAGGGCTAGAGCTCCCTTGTTGATAATCTGTGCTTGGCAGGATCTGCAAGTACATCATAAATAACTGACTCCCAATTATGTAACATAAATTACTCCTGCTTTCCCAAGAGGATAATTGCATATTAATGCATTCTCATTAATAAGTATTGCAGGTATACTAAAAACAACCTAATTTCCTTTCCTTGTTTATAAAGCTAGACTTACCTATTTTGGACATATTCTACATACACAGAAGCTTATTCTGCCTTGACACAGTAATTCTCAAGGACAAAATACATTAAAGATCTTCTTGCTTAAAATTTCAGTCTAGTTCTGTAGCTTTGACCTCATAGGAATACAGGGTCAACTTTCAGGATTTTGGCACTCCACATGGTGCTGTGTAGTGAATGTTTAGGCACTCAGAACAATTGTGTCTGGATTAGGTTTTGTTCACATGAAAATTGGAGAGGCAAACAGCTTCTTCCATTTGACTCCTCACAGGCAGAGTTGTACTGCTTTCAATTAGCACTTTTCCCTCATCCACACACCCAACCTCCTGGAGACCAGGAATGGGGTAGCAAGAAACAGGAATTTTCATACAGCACAGTATCAAATTGATTCCAGGCTTTGCAGCTGTTTTTCAACCCAATTTTTTAAATTTACTTATTTTTAAATTAACCCCAAAGTTTTATTTTAAAACACATGGTATATTTATTTTCTGTATCTTTGGTGCTAGTACCTTTTAAAAATATATTGGCTTGGTCACATACAATAGTGAAAGATTGCTTGCTTTTGTAGCATGTAATAGAAAGCAAGCTTAAGATGACAAATGTTGTGGTGCTTCTTTCCAGAGCTTGAGCTCATGTAATTACTTTGAACAGGAACTGTACAGATAATCATCCTTTAATATGCCATGATGAGAAATTCAAGTTACATATTTTGCAGTTTGTGCTTGTGTGTGTTTATATTCTATATCTATGTGAAATCTTAAAAAACTGAAGTAATGGGTTCCCACTGTGAGATTTCATTCACTGTACGCTTAACACATGTAAATGCTTTGTCTGGCAATCATGCCAATCACCATGGAATAACATGCAATGAGCAGGAAACAATTTTGTGGTAACTGCAGCCCACAGTGGTTTGATGAAAAGTCCTAGTCAGAAATTGCTTTCACGTCAGAAAACTCTGTATCATCAGAAATTCCTTAAATGTCAGCAAGGGTGTAGTCCTTACATAAATCCTTGAATACTCTGGGGTTATTTTTACTTGTCTTCCTTTGTGTCTTTTATTTTTTTTTTTTCATCAGGTACATGAGCAACCAAGTGCATAAATATTATGCAGATCTGTGTATAATAAGGAATAAGTCATATTCATTCATTTTATTTAAGTTTTTTTTCTTCTGAAAGTAATAAGGTTTTTGATGAGGAACTGGCACTTCAAGAATCCTGTCAAAAGGCTGTCTTGTACAGAACCTTATCAGTTCTTCCTATATAAGACAAATACATACATTCTTCTGTTTGGTGTTTGGCAATTTTTGATTTCATAGAACAGCTCCAGGGTACTGTATGCTTTTCTTAAAAAAGAGAAAAAATACAAATAGAAAATAGAATAGGCTTGATTTCAAACATTTTTCCCTGACTGTGGCTAGAAAAGGTAAAAATTCCACCTTGTTTTTTTCCGACTGCAAACAAAAAGAAAAATATTTGTTAGTCATCTCAAAATATTTAGAGAGCACTCAAGCCTTTCAGGGATGTCTGTGCCCCACAGGGTAGGAGCAGGCTTTGAAGCTGAGGGTCAGAGCTGGACAAGTCACCCTGCAGAGACTGCAGAGCAGGGAATGGGCTGGTTGTGAAATGGGTGGGCTCTGCTCTTCACAGCAGGACCAGCAGATGTTTCTCTTCAGAGCTGACTTGGTACTTGATGTGGGAGGGGTAGAGCCTGGAGGGGAAAGGAAGGAAGAAGAGTTTTCCCCTTGCTTTAATTTTTCCATGTGATTCTGCACTCATGTGAAGATGTCTGCTCCTGAATATTCAGCTGTTTGTGGTCTATATTAAGGGGCAGACTATTTGAATATCCTAAAGTCAAAAAGAATTTAAACTGTATTTTATAATGCTTTCTTGTAATAGGGTATTCAAGGTCAACCATCTTTTTTACTATGAGTTTTTCAAAATATATAATAATAAATATTATTATATATTATTCCTTTGTCTAATATTAGACCATTTTTTATGATGGAACTAATGAACTATGTGGTCTTAAAGAGAGGGAGATGCTTTTTTGCTTTCTGGCTCCATTTAAACTGCATACTAATGAACAGTGACTGTAAAAATTAAGCTCTATTTTGATGGTGGAAGTCAACATCTGTTATCAGAAGAATTTTTTTATTACAAAAGAATACAAAAAATTCTTTCAGACATTAAGTACAGCACATTCTTTTTCCTTACACTCTTATTCCTTAACATGTTTTGCTTTTCTTTGTGTTAACTGGAAGTTAAAAGCTGGCACACCCTTAATTTGACTATGCCTTTACTGTAAATTTTAAGCACTTGAAGCAGTAGTCTAGTAAATAATGTCTGCCCAGAACTATCTTAGGTGGAGTTTTTTCAACCTCTCCCCACCACTCTGAGGAACTTCTGTTATCTGTTGGTGACTGCTGAAGAAAAGAATTTTCTGCTCTCATATTTTCACCATTTAGTTCTTCTTAAGATTGCAGTACTAAACCTTTTTAAGGTCTAATTTGACACACCTGAGCTAGGAGGCATAATCTTGGATACTGGTTGTTTTAATGAACTGTGAAGGAAGAAAATCAGCATTATAGAATCATAGAGTGATTTGAGATGGAAGGGACCTTAAAGATTATCTGGTTCCACACCCCCTGACACAGGCAGGGACACCTTCCACTAGAGAACATCACTGAAAGGCCCCCCTAGCCTGAACTTGAAGACTGCCAAGGATGGGACATCCACAGCTTCTGTGGGCAACCTGGTCCAGTGCATCACCATACTCTGAGTAAAGAATTCCTTCCTAACAGCTAATCCAAATATCTTTTTAAATTTAAAACCATCCTCCTTGTGCTGTCACGATCTGCCCGTGTACAAGATTTTTCGTTTTGTAAACTTGCTTTCAGTACTGGAGACTTCTCCAAGCTGAACAACCCCAGCTCTGCCAGCCTATCAGTATTATGCCCATATGTAGTTACATATGTGTGTGTGTGTGTATAAAAGATATGTTACATACACATTCCTATTATATAAGCATTCAGAGGTATTGTCTCCATTAACTCAGGAGCAGCATCTATAACAGAGTCTTTGTTCCTGTGTGTATTAATGATGCCTCAGAAATAGCATTCCACACACACAACTAAAATCCCTGCATCACATTGGATGTAGTTGTAGTAAAGAGAGATCAGACTTCAGGAAGACATTCACAATGTTGGACAAGTGACATTTATTGTCATCCTTAAGGAATCACATATTTCCAAATGATATGTGTGTTGTGTGTACACAGGGCAAAAACCTTAATTAGAGGACAGCTGTAGCTATCATAAAGTACAGAAAAGTTTTGTGAATAATGAGATGGCTTCCAAAACAATCTGCAAATGTGAACCAGTTGCTACAAGATAATCAAAGCCCTAAGGCAAAGACCAAGTTTTAAGTGTGTACTTTATTTCTCTTGTGTGAATCCAGCTTTATTCACACAAACCCTGTATTTAATTGTTATCTGTCTTATCTGGGAAAAGGTACCAGGTTCAGTGTGTTCTGATAGCTGTGGTAGCTCATCCATCATCAACAGGGATTTTAAAAGAGGGGAAAAATTCTCTGACTCGACTAGTATGTACATATGCAATGAAGGGGAGGCGGAAGTTTTGAACAATGTTCTTTCCATTAGCTAAATAAATACACTGCTCCCTGTTACAAAAAATGTGTTGCTGATGTTTTGGAAATTTTAGCATTGCATAGTAACAGAATCTGCAATTTTCCATGGTGTTTAGTCTGTTCAAAACCTCAAATCTCCTCCTTGGGTGTGAAAAATTCTATTTATTTTTCTCTGAAGATTTTAAGTACCTTTAAATTTGCTCAGTTAGGGTATTGGAGGAGAAATTGGTGCGTAAATGACGGACAATGATGCAGGTGGCTAATGAAATAATTTTTGGTGTAATCTTTTGTTGATTATTAATCCTAAATCATCAAAGATAAAGAATAGATGGACTGACATCTAGAAAATACAGACTTCAGCAAATATGGGCTGAATTGCCAAACCAAGACAAAGATATAGTTACCTAAACTATGGAAAATCTTATAATGGAAGAAGACATGTTTGCCTGCCTGAGACTATCCTCTTTCAGCTGGTGCTTGTCTATCTGCTAAAATGTCACATATCCATTCCAAATACTGCAAGGTCAAACATCTTCCTTCTGCCTTTCCCAAAATTGCCATGACTGATGTAAATATTGCTCCAAAGTCTTAAGACATGTCTCATGATTGAATTGCATGATAAAGATTATTCCCAAAGATTAAATTAATAATTGGTCTGATTATCTAACCTGGACTCATTTTAGTAGTCCCTCAGAGGGAATGGCTTCAAGAATGGCTCAGATGTGAAATGACTGTTCCAAAGTTGAACCTTTTTTCATCAAAGGTAATCTACATTGCAGCCTATGGGAATGTAAAGCACTGAAAAAACCTAAATATCTTTAAGGTTTTGTAATGACATTATATACTAGGAAGGGCAAAAAAGGACTCTTTAAATTTTACTAAATAATCCCGTTTTACAAACTGACTGCAAATCAGGGCTTGAAGGTATGAAGATGACTTGATTCTGCAAACTAAAAAGAGGCTCTATGCTGAGCTATTTTTCCTAACTAATTTGATAGTCAAGCAGAGAATTATAACTGCTTATGATATAGTTCAACTCAATCATTTTGGGAAGGCTCAAAAGGGCACATTCTGTAGGGCATCTGATTTTCTTTAGCTGGTCCTTCTGTTGTTTATATATGTTTATTTTTGATCAGTAAAACTACAGATAAATATGCCTAGAGATGCTGCTGTTTTTTTTTTTTCTTTGTAATGTTTTTAATTAATTGCATTGCAGAGGAGGTGACTTGCTGCTTACATGTTGGAAGAATGATGCCCCTTAAAGAAAATGTATGAGTTTAGGGTGAGGGTAAATAAGACAGAAATATATCAACACAGAGATAAGGAAAAGCAGATGTGGACAAGAGCAGTGTTCAAGGTTGAATTTACGAGCTGTTCATTACTGGTATACAGTCAAAGTACCCTACTGGGTTGAGCAGCATGGGCAGAGTGCTTTGAGTTGCTCAGGGAGCACATGGAATAAATAATATCATTTCCTTGTCACTGCTGACTGTGGGACCCCCTGTGGGCAGAGGTTCACTAGCATTGCAGCAATCTGCATAAACAAAGCACAAGGGCTGCTAGCGGAGTAGCAATCAACCTGGGATCAATCTATTTATTCCTCTTATTTCTCTGTAACCTCTACTCCCTGTATGCTCTCAGTGCCTCCTAATTTTGCATCAGCAGTGTACTTTATGGGCACTTTCTTGGTCTTTGGGATGGGGACTTTGAAAGAAAACTTGAAAAATCAAGGAACTCCTCCAATTATACCCTTCATTGCTTTCCTTGTGTCCAATTATTTTCCTCTCATCTTAACCTTGTTCTAAATCTGGCCTGTTATCAAGGAAATTCAAATACATTTAGCCCTCCTTGTAGAAGCATTGCATTTGCTGGCCTATAGCCTTAGAAATGGAGAAGATAATTTAAAAAGTTTGCTTAATTATCATTATTATCTTTCCCTTATTATCTTTGAATACTTGGTAACATGCAGTAAAACTCATGTTTGAAGAGCTTTAGGGGTTGTTTCTGTGAACAGAACAAAAATATGAATAATCAAAGGGCACATTAAATGGATATTCCTTCCTGTCACCAAGTTTGAGCCTTTTTTTGACTTGTTCCTGTTCTTTGTGTATGCAACATTCAAATTACTACATTAAATATGCTTTTCCCTCTTTCATATGTGTGAATCCCTTTTGCATTTTTTGTTATACCACTGAACTGGAGTTGGGGTATATGTAAATGTCATCTCAAGTTCTTGCTGTACTATGTCAGCTGTGTATATGATCTTTTTGGTAAATCAATGGTCTTTTAAACAAATTCTCAGCTTTTCATCTTGAACATTTGCTGCATTAAAGGAGGCGGCTGACCTATGGAATACTATAGCATATGTGGTAGCTTAACCACAGTCTAAACTTCTGTTTTGTTTTCCTTTGGAGATACAAAACCTTCCCTCAGTGAATGGAGATTTCCACTCTAGCCTGTTTCTCTGCTTTTACAAGTCATGCAGTGTGTTTTATTTTTGACTTAAGGGGCAGGGGGTTGAAAGATAAGAAAACTGTGTTGTAGTATACTGGTTCCAAAAATGATAAAATGTGAAAAATAACAGGCTTATTCCAGGGCCATGCAATCAAAATAGATTTTGCACTGGAGATATAAAAAGAGACTATGCAAAACATTCCTGAAATAATTTATGCTGAGTTCAAGTTTAAGCCAGAGATACAACAGTATATTATGTGTTCTTTTGGCATTCTGTCTTTAAATCAACAAAACTATCTCAACTTTTGCACTCTGGTCAGCGCAGCGATTCCCTTAATGTTGTACAGTCAGAGCTGCGGGTCTTGCAGGCTTTCAAGTGGCTTGTTTTCAAAATCAAAAGGCTTTATTGTTTTTCAGTGTCATCTATCCAGTTTCTATGACATTGATAGGCTGTGGTTTATTAGTCTTCATGGCTGAGCTATCCACTTCTTTAATTCTGTATATTCCTCTGTGTCCTGGGCCGTCGTGGTGCCACGCTCACAAAGACAAGCATTCATGTCTCTCTGCTTGGCAATTCCTGCTTTTCTGGTTGTGTTGAGTTATGCCAGCCACCTGTGTAACCTACCTGTTGGTAACCCAGTGAGCTGGTAACATTTGTCAGGCCTGGGTAAGGGCTGAGTCCTGCCTGGGCAAGGTAGCTCCACTTCTGCAATCCTCCTTTGGGGTTTCACAGTGTGTGTATGGCCTGGCTGTGCCAGCTGGCCTTCAGATGGACCCTGGCTCTGCCTGGCCTGTTAGCACGGACACAGGGATAGCCAAAAGGCCTACCAGCACATCTCCTGAGATTAAACAGTCTTCTTGTTAAGGTGTTTATATTCCTTCTTCTTTCTCTATTATTGTCCTCGTTGCTTCCAGATATTTTACCGTCTCAATTCAAGAGTTTTCTTTTACTTTGCTTTCGGGGTTTTTAGCTAAGTAATTTTTTTAGCTGAAGTTCTGCTCTGCTTTATCAGGAAAATATCAGGAAAATACACAGGAGAGAGCTGAGACTGGAAGGGCATTAAACTTGAGTTAAGCAACCAGCCTGAAGATGCACAAAGCCATCTGCCAAAGACTTCAGAAGACAAATCTAAATTCCCAGAATAATAAAACCTGTGAATCTGTAAACTTAGATAAATTTCTGAATAGCAGGGATTGCTTCAAATTATTTTGAAGTATATTCAATTGGAAAAGGAATTGTCAGTTGACTTTGCTGTATGGTGCAAAATCTGTTGAAGCACTTGGTAGTTTTGTTGGTGCTCTCAACTGGGACTAGACTTGGCCTCCAAATGCAAGCACTATTAGCACAAAAAGTATTATAAGTGAAGTGGAAATTACATTTATTACTGAATATAATATCTCTGTTCAGAGAGGCCAGGCCGTGAAAGTGTCCCAGAATTAAGACTTCACCAACGAGTTACAAAAGTTTCATGTAAATTTGTAAACACTTTGATAATTAGGTAAAATGAAAAATGCATAGGAAACATACAAAGCTAATGGGATTTTTTTTCCATAAATCATTTAATGTGTGTAACACGACAGCAGTCAAATTTAGAATAAGCCCTCTCCTCTCATCAAAGAAATGCTCTCCACAACTCTGTACGTTCCTACATGTTTATAGCATTTTGAAACTGAGTTGATGTAGTGCTAAAGCAGGTGTCCCCTAGTATGTGTGAGGCAGCAGAAAGTGACAGCCACTGCTAAGGTTGGTCAGTCCCAAACACTGGCTGCAGTTTCACTGCTTTGTGCTCAGCCTGCATTTCCGTCAAGGAATTTCCCAAAGATGCTGTAGTAATTTTTTTTTTTTTTTTTTTAATAAGTGCCTGAAATGGAAAGAATAGCTTTCATCTTGAAGAAGTTTTGGTTCTGTTATGTGCCAAGAGCAGCTCATGGGGTGTATGAAGGGGCAAAACTACATGAAAAATTTGGACAGACTGCCCCAGGCACAGGGCTGAAACGTGGCATAGTTTTACCAGGTCCCAGATATGAGGAATCTTGAGTGATCCATGTTACCAAGTTCCAGATATTCTTCCTTATGCTTGCAGTAGAAAGTAGCTTAAAGGGAACTGATGGTGCATGCAGTGTGAAGAGGGGCTCAAGGGCCAATAAAGGAGTTAAATCACTGCACAATATAGATATATAATCTGGAAAGGTCAAAGGGGACCTGAATCAACCCTTGAATTGTAGCCTAACGTGAAACTGCCTGGCACTTTTGAAAAACTCAGATTTGATCTCCTTTAAAGAAGTCATAACTAAAAATATGTTTGTGTTAAGACTGAGACGTGCTGGTGACATGAGAATGGGCAAATTACAGTAACTGGGTTGAGTTCCTGCTATGTTTATTTTTATTGAATGACATAGTTTAATTATACTGCAGTAGGGGATAATTTAACTTGTCCAAAAAAGTCAACTTACTGCCAAGTTCACATATTTATAATACCCTAGGTTAGATTGAACTAGAGCTGTATTTTGAAAAGCAAAGAAAAAATGATCTTTTGCACTGGAAGCGTAAAATTTTTAGGACGTGAGGGTAGCAAAAATGTAATTGGGTAACTTCAGGTAGAATTAATGAAGCAATTATGTTTTTAATGGCTTATAATTTAGATAGTATGCTGGATTTCTTGTGTAGCATCCCTTTGAAAGTGTAACTTAAATATTCCATACTTTATTATTTACATGTCACTTTAAGGGAACACTGCCTGCTTATACTGTTTGTTTTGATACCTTCTCTATATTTATGCAGTCATTCTGTGTATGATAGTAGGAGGCTCTTTAATGCAAAAAGTGAGGGAACAAGATTAAATGAATAGCAGGAAAATGTTCAGTCTCCCTAGGGGGGGAAAAAACCCCAGCACATTTCATGTACTTTTAGGTAAAGAACTAATATTTTTAGGAATGACTGAATTATTTTTTGTGTATAATCAGAACTATGGAAAATATACAACATCCTGTTTGTATTATATGCTTCTCAGATGTTCCTCATTAGTAGAATCATCCTTTTTATCCAAGCATTCCTCCATCCAGCATTAATTACCTAGTGCTATCTACCCAAACTCATCACAATTTGCTGGTATCACAACTTAAAAATATCAAGAACATATTTTAAACAAAGACATGCATAACTTAACATTCATCCAGGAGAAAAACCCTCAACTTGTTGAAGTCATGGTTTTATTTTTTTGGAGGGGGAAAGGTTAGATTTAATCTCTTGTAGGAGAAAAATAGCATTTCTTTTTCAGATGTCTCAAAGCTTTCCCCACAACTGAATTGTCAACTTTTGCATGAGTTGACAGGCAAATGAGGTGAAGAGTTTTTCCATGAAGACTTAACAGAAAATGCTTAAGTATGTTAAGCATATATTGGGGAATAAGATAATGATTTTAGATCTACAGAATTTTTAAAAATGTATATAAACATGATGAAATTGTTAAAATATTATTGGCCCTAGCATCAGTAGTCCTAATTTCCTTATTTTTTCCTCTCTAGCAATTTTCTCAATTTGATCATTCATCAGCAGTAAGCAAAACAGGCTTGCACTCTTACAGGGCAAAAAAGCCCAGGCAATGTAGTTAAAATTAAGTAGATTTTGCTGAAGCTGAGGTACGCGAAATCCACAAAAAAGGCTTCAGAGAGTATTTTTGTTGATAGTTAAGAGAAAGGTATGACAGGTCTGATTTTAAATATGCATGAAAATATGCATATTTCCAGATCAGCCAACATATCTTTAAAGTGTAACACTTAATGTCAGCTTACATTGACATTTATTACTTAGCAGAACTGGCAGGCCTTTTGTCTTTTATTGGTTACACACCTGGCAAGTTGAGATCTTCATCACTGGCTAATACTCTTAGGCTCTGCTGCAGTACAGTTACACAGCCAGGGACAGGGAAGGTGCTAATATTGCCTCTCCAAGATAAACTTCCAATCAGTTTCAAAAACATAGACTCAGTCTCCTACTCTGTGTTTTTCAATAATTTCTTTTCCCAAATTTTACTATAAATTAACTGATGGGATAATGTTCATCATTGCTGCTAAAGACTAGGCAATATTCAGGAATGTAATACATTGGAAACTTTGCAGAATTTTACTTTTAAGATAATTTCCAGTACCTTATACCTGTTATGCAGTAATACCAAAAGTCCTCAAATCTGTAAACAGTCTCTAAACATGATTAAGGAACAAACATGTTTGGCAGGGTACCCACATTTCATCAATGCAGTGTATCATGCTGTGAGTTCATATGGATATGAATAGTAAGATAGCTTGTTAAATAGTAGGATACCTTGGATGCATATATGTAGTTTCAACTGAATATATCTTTAAAATGTTTTTAATGAAACATAGATACCTATTGCTTTACCTAAACTAAGATGTGGGTTTTTTTCTTTTTTTTCCCCCTCTCCTTAAAAAGAGGCAGTAACTTTCATATCTTCTAGGCTGGTTAGTCTGTTAACTTATTGTTTCTTTCTAATTAATTTTGTCAAACCACTTCTATGCAAAGTACATTATTGGGCTCAGGAGTTCAGTGCTAATCATTTTTGAAAAGTTTTCTCTGACTTGAAATTAGAGCTAAGATGAAGTTTGTGATGGAAAATTTAGAGGTTGCCTTGGCCTGTGTGCTATGAGCTGATATTGCTGTAATGCATCAAATTTTGCTTTCACAATGAAATATAATGCAGTTAATTCTGTTTTCACTACACCACTGTTCTTTGGGTTCTTGAATGGTGAGAACAGAATTAGAGTCCATGTACATATCACAAGAACTCTCTATCATAAATTCCTGGTCTTTGTGTATGCTGTAAATCAGCTTTGTGGTGGTACTTGGTGAGGGCAGAAGGATTTGGCCCTGTCTCTCCTGTGAGCAATATTGGCAGTGGAGGTTAGTGCTGTGTTGCAATCTGCATTATGATATGCTGGGGGAGGAGGAAGCCCTACCTATCTCATCTGCCTTGGAAATCTCCCCAAGGTAAACAGGAGGAGAACGGCATGTATGAGGGAGGACAACCCCAGTGTGGATGAGTAACAAAAACAGGCAATAAATTCACATCAAGGATTCCATCCAGGACACCAATACACACTGAAATCTGTGATCTGAATGTACCACAGTACACGTCAAAAGAAAAAAAAAAAAAAAAAAAAGAAATCACCCTTGAATAAATGAGTATCTAACTGAAATACCAAGCAAAGGGTCAAATGGCTACAGAAAGATTAAGGGGAGAGGAATTAATAATAAAAGTGATGCAATTGTGGGGGGAAAAAAAAATCAGTGAGAGAAATATTTTCATGCAAGATTGTCAGAAAGATTGCCCAGCATACATTATGAAATGCATCCTTTAGAATAATTAGCTTCTTTCTTCCTATATCTTTTAATAACTATCATTTGTAGCAGTTGTCACAAATTATGATTACCGAGATAAATTAGAGTTTAATTAAAGTTCACTGTGAATTTTTCAATGGAATTCAATTTGCTTTGTATTTAACAGGGAACAAGTATCAAATACTATTTTTACTAGTGCAAATTTGGGCTGAAAACGCAATCAAAACTTCATGAGAAATAAATCCATCTAATTTTTACTTGCTATAAAAGGTCACCCAGTTACAACACAGTTGTTGATCTGAATTAATAAATTGAAGAGTTTTTGTTTTCTGCACTTCTTTTCCCCAGAAAAAAAAATAAAATAAAAGGAGCAGTTGTTTGGTCAGAGTAGAAATCACAGTGAGTAATTTACCTATTTGTATACACAATGTGAAAGCAAAAATTCAAGAAATACCTGAAACTACTAGGTAATGCACATCTTATTTGTTGAAAATTCATTAGTTTTTGTGATTACTTCAGGAGGCAGACTCATTTTATTTTCTTTTATGGTCAGTACTTGTGAAGAACATTTATGGCTTCTAAAACCCAAGGTTTTGGTGCTCCTGTCTTTTGAAAATATTATCTTTAAAATCACTGGCAGTTTGCATTGATTGATACTGTATTGTATCAATGAGAGCTCAGGAATGTTCTTGAACACTTCCAGTGAATCAAGGACTTGCAGTTTAGTTGGGATCTGTTCTTTGAAGGTACTGGATCAACCCATCTCCAGCATATGGCTGATGCACATCCTTGTGTGCTCTATTCAATCAGCATGAATAATAGCATATCAAATATGCAATACCAAACAAGGCAAGAAGCTTTAGAACCCCATGAAATTATGGTTTACAACATAAGGTTTTATCTCACAGTATTGGGATTGCTGATACAGTGGGGGAAAATGAGTGGGGAAATACTGAGTTGTTGCTTTAATGTATTTGGAGCATGAGAACATGGATAATTAAAACAATTAGACATGCTTCTCACAGAACTTAATGAGATTGATCCATCCTGTTACAGATTCAACTCATATTAAAATTACAGTCACAGCTCCTAAAGTTCCCAAAGGATCTTATTTAAGAGAGACCTCTGAAAAGAGCCTGAGACTTACCAGATGATAGAAGCATCATATTTGGATGGAGACTTTTGGAGAAACCAACATGTTAATTTTGATTGACAAGTCTGATTTATTCATTATTAAAACAACATTTGGTTATGTAGTTCCACAGTGAACCAGAACCAGGATCATGGCTAAAAAATTATCTGAAAAAACATAAAAATGACATCTTGTGGAACTGCAGCCAAATGCAGAGTAAAAATACATTCAAAGAACACTGAGGAGCTTTTTCTGAAATTTTGCTTGTCTCTGAAATGATGATATATATGTTTACTGAAAAAAAATTGCCACAGATTAAAAAAATTATTTAACTTAAAATATTTGAAGTTTTGAATTCCCAATATTACACAGTGTTTTGGTTTTACTGTATAGATGCTCAGCACCTTCTAAAAATCAAGGGCTTTTCCCTGAGGTATCTCAGACAAGGCAGATACAAACTCATTGAATTTACTGATTGCCTTCTGAAAACTTACACATTTATATAGATGAAACTTCTTGGCCGGAGGTGGAGAAGTAATGTGTCTGAACTGAAACTGCTTGGTGCTACAGGAGACATTTTAGATGTTGGCTGAATTTTCTGGACTTTAATGAGAGGAGTAATTCAGGTGTTGAATTAGTCATCTTACTCTTATTCCTACATGTTGATAATTTTGTCACATATATTGCTCATACTTTCCTATACATAAAAGCACAACAGGACACAAACTTATATACCTTTAAAAATTAATTTAAAGGAACCAAAGTGATTTAGATAATGACTTTGATTGAATGTCTTTAAAAATAGGTATCCTCATAATGAGATTATGAGTTGAATAGCTATTTAAATTATGAAGAATGCTACTGTCATTTTAGGTCTATACTGCTCAGTATAGAAATCTGATCCTTTTGCCCTTTTAAAAATAGAGAGATATGTTGCTGATTGTGTTTAAGCAGAAATCAAACAGATTCGAGCAGTCCTAAAATAAAAGTGCCATTAAATAATGCTGATTTGTTGTGAGTCAGCTCATAAATATACAGAGTAAGGAAAACAAAACAAATTTTGCCTCGGATCTTTGATGCTTTCTTTTCTCTTCATACTTTCTTATTTTGAGTTAAGCATGCTTGAGTGATGTATTTTTCATGAATACTTTCATTCTAAATTACCCTTACTGTACTTTGTACATGTAATTAAAATAGTTGTTCAGAGAATGCAAATGACTCGCAGTTTGTGAGATCATGTCTTTAGGAGACAATCATGAAGTGGATTGCTAACTGCCTTTAGAGCATTTCAAATTTATTTAATTGCAATAGAAACAACCACATCCTCGTGACACAGTTCCATTCCATTGATATTCCTGTTTGCCCTCAGAACTGTCCATAGCTACCTTCTAGTGTTCTAACCAGGATTAAGTCACACAGTTTTGTTTTGTAGTTTCACCATTGTAGACTGTGTTTTCTTCTCTTATCAAACATGTGCAGAGTGCTCAAATTAAAAATAAGGAAAATGAGCAAAACCATAACCAAAATCTGACTTAAAAGTTTGAAGAGGGGATTTGCAAGATAACTATAAAAAACAAAAAATCTTAAATGCTGTTAGTGAGTCTAAACAGAAATGATGTTTGAAAGAAGATAAGGTGATTCTTGGTGAAGTACCTACTTAAAACCTCGTGAATAGTGGTATGTGCTGATGTTGAGGAGCTCAGATTTGGAATTCAACATATTTTTGTAGAGGTTTAGCTGCAGTCAAGCCTTATGAATACTGAATGTACATTACAGCATGGAATGATCAGTAATTGGCCTAGGCTGAATGGTACATGATTTAAATTATTTTGTGTAGTTTATCCTATATGTAGCTTCCAAAGTTTTCAGGTTGTTCGTTGGTTTAGCCCTTTGTAGTATAAATGCAAAACCCTGCTTCTAATTTTTTATAAGATTCATAACTTAGTAACACAGAAATAAGCACACTTGGAAGGCACAAATTAAAAAAAAAGGCAACTTAAACATTTCAGGTAGCTGTAAATACTTCCATTTTAAATAAGAGACCAATGCAGATATCAAAATTTCAAGCCTTTTCCCAATTTTTTAAAACCCAAAAAAGGGGTTTATTTTTACTAGGTGCATGTGCATCTGACCCATAACTTTTAATCTGTTTTTAAAGCCAAAAATGGTATATCCATTAAAACCAAAACATTTCCTTAGTAGTTACACAAAACCTCTGTGTGTTGTTTTTTTCTTTTGTGCTTCTTGAATAAAATTTTAGAAAAAGTCCTAAACTTAAACATAACCTTATTCACTTTTCAAGTGTTCATGCATTTCAATGTTTTGGACAAAACAAAACAATTTTCAGAATATTAACTAATAAAGCTTACGGCTTTAACCTGAAGGAACTGAGCACCATAAGTAGTGTTCATTGCATTTTAGTAATGACATTTGGAAACTGGCAAAATAAGTAAAAATAGTGGAAATGCTGATTCAAACTCTGGAGCTGACTATGCCTGGAATTTCATGTTATTTATATAAACATTTAAATATCCTTTAATTTTGGATCTGTCAGCTTGGGGAGGTTCCAGAGGCTGTCATTTAGGTCATAAATATGATATAAGTCATGGTTCAGGTTACCAAATCAGCAGTGTACATTATACATCAAAGTAAGATTTGCCTCTCTAGTCAATATTGCCTCTGAGTTAGAAACTGAAGCTCTTGTTGATGAGCACCTTGCACTAGGTTGCCTTTGGAGAGGCTGGCTTGTTCCAGCTCCTTATCTGTAGAAACAAACTGTGCTGCCTGGACTGTGCATGAGCTTCAGTGCATCTGGGCCAGCAAGGTTCTTGGTCAGCTCTGACCAAACATGGAGCAGTGTTGGTATACTCAGATGGTTCTTTGTTTCTGCCGTGGTGCTGGTTGGTCTGGTGATCTTGTCACATGCATGCCTTTGATTAAAGATGTCCTTCCTTCATGGAAATAGCTTTATGATGCCTGTTGTGCAACAATGTATGAAACTGCAAGCACCTGGTAAGATTTTTCCATGGTGCAAGCATTTGTGCATCAGTGGCCAAACATCTGGAACTCATTGGAAGATTGTCAGTGGTCCCTTCAAGTGGTGATTGAGATTTCTTTCTGAGATGCACATCTCTCTTGACGTTGATTCTGAAAACTGAGGGAACACGGGGGGGATGGAAAGTTTCAGATTGGCAAATATTAACTACTGCCTGAAACATTTTCTATTAAAAATGAAAATTGCCAACATGCGTGTATATAAATGTTTTGAAATAAAATACTCACTTAAAATAATGCTGCATTTGTTGTAGTTACCAAATAACAGACTGTCAGATATCAGAGTGACTGTAAATACTTTGGTGTAGAAATATGCAGTTTGGTTTAAAACTAATTGCTTTTTGAAGAAGTGGTAAAACTGACCCAGGCCTCAGCACAATAACTGGAATTTCCCAGTTTAGGCTGGTTCTCATAATGTACATTCTTGTCCTACATTGTGGCTTTCCTTTTTTTTCTTTTCTCTGTAATGATCTAGGGATGAACAGTGAAGAGAGATGAAGCAGTTCCAGTTCTGAATATTATTTCCAGCTTGTCAGGTTTCCTCCTTTCTGGCCTTTCAGACATGAGTCTCTATTGTGACTTGTTGCTGATACCTGCTGATATTGGTGCTTGGTACCACACCCTTTTGGGGATACCAGGCACATTTGGCTTCACCACATCTGGAAGATGGTACAAATTAATCTGTGCTTAAAGTCAGTCATTTTTGAATGACAACAGTGGTGTAATTTTCAAGACTGTATGATGACATATGTGGAAACTTCTTTCATGATTATCTTTTTAATCTGTCTTCCTTTTATTTTGACCTTTCCTGTAAAAAAATAGGGCTTCATCCTGATATGTTTTGATGCTGCTTAATGTAGTACATTTGGTGAATTCTACCCTGTCAGGCTGAACACTTAGCAAGTGTTGGAGGAAGAAACATAAAAGTCTGCTTACCTTACTTCTTCTTTTACCCCAGCAGCATGCACTGTATAAAGAAACTGGGAGGCAAATATATTGACGAATTTATGGTACTCAAAGATGCTTCTTAGATGGAGATATAATATATGTAGTCTATCAGCTGCTTCCATGTTCTGCTAGAGTGTCAGCAACCAGACAGAACCAGTCACAGGATTTATCTTTCATTGTAAAACTTATGTTTAAAGGCTTCCTTATGCATATTTTGGTTGCTTCTAATATTATTTTTTGAGCAGCAGGAAGATACTGATTGCTGGGGTTTGGGTTGTGTGAGGTTTTTTTGTTTGTTGGGTTTTGGCTTTGAGTTTTCATTTTTGGGGTTTTTTTTAATAAAAAGAACACAGATTTTTGAATGGATGGATTTGAGTATCTGCAGTTTGGTTTGAGCTCTCTTGATCTGATACATTTATGCTGAGTTGTCATACTTGATTGAATAAATGAAAGCTGAATAGTCATTTGCATAACTCATAGCTTTTTGGATTTACCATGAGCATATAGAAAGTATTGTTATGTAAGCCCAAACTTGTATTAAAAAAAGGAAAGGCATCTGCATTCTAAATTTAAAAAAAAATTATTAGCCTAGATGTATTGTTAGTGTTGGTTCTTTGGGAGCATGAAACTAAAAGTTTTGAAGGGTTGTGAATTAAAAAACCCAGTTTGTTGAAAAGGTAAAAGAGGAGCTGGAAAATGTTTCCTCTCTTCACAGTAATTGTTCTGATTTAATTATATATGTAACTGTTCCAAACAGAGGGGACAATAACCAGGTCTGTAACAAACTGAGCTCTGTATTCATCTTTTTTGGAGCAAATCCTCAAAGTCTCATTGAGCCTTTGTCTTCATTGAGAAATATTGAGGGCTGGTAGAGATTGACCTGCAGAACAAAACAGAGGATACAGTGTGAGCATTTTGAGATGATTGACTTCAACCTAGCTCTCACATGCTTCCATAGGCTGCGTACACCTGTGGCTGGAGTGTGTACTCAGTTTAACTTCAGCTGAAAGAGATCCAGTTCTCATGCTCCGAATCAATAGTCATTGTGCAGGGACAATTGGGAGACATAACCTGAACCAGTAACAAGACTCATCCATTGCTGACTGAGAGGTTATTAATTACTGGTTTTGACAATTTTTTACTGGTAGTAAAGGAGTGTGATCTGAAAATGAGAATTTTGGAAAAGATTGAGCTAGATATGCATATCCACTTCACTTTTCCTGTGGAATTTGGGATTCCTTTTTCAAAAGCCTGAACAGTATTTATAGCTTATCCTCGTTTTTGGGTGTCTTTGTTTTTTTAATGCAAAAGCTTCATGGTGGTCTTAATTTTAAGTAAATTGGAGTGTATGAAACCTCTTCTAGAATCTTATGATCTATACTTAACTTCTTGAACTGCAGAATGTTCTAAACTGCTGACTCCCAGGAGTTTGACATATACAAAAATATAGCTAGAATATGTGTGACCAAAAAAGTTACATATGGATGCAGCAGTGACTTCAGCAAATTTGTATGGAATTGATAATTTTTTTTGGATAGGTACTGATTTACAATGAAGAAAATGCCCAATATAATTCTGGGTGGTAAACAAAGCTTAATTCTTTTAAAGAATACACATATGTGTGTACATGGTGTGTATGTATACACATATATTTAAAAGTGAGAACTCTTCTCTTTTCTGAGGCAAAGGAAAGCTTCATTCAGTGCCTAGAGTAACAGGAAAAAATGCAGTAGATTTAGAATGTCACATATGATTCAGGTCTTGCCAGAGACTGAAGGCAGTGGGATGTGCTAAGTATGTTACTGGCCCCGGATCTAAGACTTTTCCAGACTCACAGGAGACCTGTGTGGCAATGGTGGAAGCTTAGTTCAGATCTTCTGACTCCTAGTCTGGTCTTCAGCTTGCAGGAACATTTACACTTCCTCTGTTCCTCAGCTTCCCTTACTAAGTTTTTTTGCATGTTAAGCAGGAATAACAGGTTTGTAGGTCAAACACATGAGCCACTGGTAGATTTAAGTATTTCGTCCATTATTGAAAAACTTTGCTTTTATTATCAGTGGAAGTAG
The DNA here is from genome assembly GCA_013401135.1 of Cettia cetti. Taxonomy (NCBI): domain Eukaryota; kingdom Metazoa; phylum Chordata; class Aves; order Passeriformes; family Sylviidae; genus Cettia; species Cettia cetti. Next base: position 104,678 of record VZUI01041772.1, read on the forward strand.
TTTGTAGAAGAGCCCTTAGACACAAAATGATAAAAATGTGTCTATGTCATAGAGATAAAAATCTCTAATGCTCACTTTTCCTGTCACCTCCCAGCTTTGCGAACACTGTCAATACATATCTCATGTGAGGCCTTGTGGAGAAATGTAAACTTTCAGTGCACTGAGACACACCAACTGTAGAGCAACTTAATGATAAAAGAGCCATTGAAATATATTGCTGGAAAGCCAGACTACATTTTTCAAGCATGTGTTTATAAACTCCTCATTCTAAGCACAATGGCTGCATTATAAACCAGAGCTGGGGAATAGGCACAGCTCCAAGCGGAGTCAGGAGTGGAGAAGGAATTACAGCTGACTTCTGTTTATCAGAGCAGCTTGAGCAGGATGTGCTTTCACATAGCTAAATATTTATGTAAACAGATGCACATTAAACCACTTAGAAATAAATAAAGTTTTCTGAAAATAGAACTCCACAATGATGTCAGGAGCTGTTTATCTGCAAGAACTGTGGGAATGGGTTTGAATATGCAAATATTTCATTAAAAAAAAGCAGTAAAACTAGATTCAGACATAATTTCTTCAGATTATATGACACAGGCCATTTTACTGTGCTGAGTGTATAGATGTACTAGCTAGTTTTTCTCTAAAACCTTCCAACTTTACTTTCTTTCCTAACTTCTCATAATGGTAGGTGGCATTTACTAGTTGGTAGTATAGGCTTTGGGGGAGTCCTCCTGTCTGCTTTTCTGCACACTGAGGCAGAGTTGGAGTTGTGTGTGCTCTGCTAGGCAAGGGCAGAACCTCAGTATTGGCTGTGTCTTACCTGCACAGTGCACACACTCCAGGCCAGCACAGATTTTCTCCACTTACGTTACATGTCTGTGGGGAATTGAGTCTCTGCATAAAGTCCCACAATTTAAAAGATGCTGCAGCAGAGCCATTATTTAACACTTGCTTTCTCTCAATACTTCTGTAAATTTTTGTTTTTGTTGCTGGGGTCAACTTGAGTGATGGCTGTGGTGATTTTTTTTTCTTTTGTCATTCTGTTTTTGGCAGCATTGTGAAATTTTTCTTTTATAACTTAAAACATGCACTAAATGTTGTTCCCACCCCCCCTTTTTTTGTTTGTTTGTTTGTTTCTTTGGTGCACTAACACAGGTTGTTACTTTTTTAAAATGAATTTTTTCCAAACTCTTAAATTTGAAACACTACCATGGACTTCTCTGTGATCTCATCTCCACATGTCCTCTGAAAATGCAGCCCAACCTGTTTTTAGATTTCTTTTCCTTAGAGCATTTCCTTAGAGTTTTCAGATAGATGGTTAAGATGTTTTATAAATACATTGCCTTAGGAAATATAACAAGACCTACTTCAGTCAAAATTTATACAGAAGGAAGAAGAACTGACTGGCACCTGACCTGCATGGAACTGGCACCCTTGTGGCACAGCCCTTGTGCCCGTGAGCACTGAGCACTGCCTGGCTCAGTCCATGCCCTGCTCCATGTTCCCACCTGCTCTCCCTGAGCCTTGAGGCAGCGATCCTTTCTCCTTTGGCCACTCCAGGCTCCTTGCAGCTGCAGGGTCTGGCAGCTTGGAATGCATCCCTGCCCCATGCCAGCCCATTGCCTGAGCTGCCAGAGGGCTGCTGCTGGCAGCAGGCAGCAACACTTGACATGAAATGGCAATTTATAAATATTCCCTCCTGGCTTTCAATTACACTTTCTGTATTTGATTTCTTCTACTTGACAAGATTAGTTCAGATTTTTGATAGGTTTCTCTTCTACAACCTTGCTTGTGGTATTAGTTCTCGATGGCTTCTGGACCAGCTTCATGCAAGAGAATCTAGTAAAAAGAACTTTCAAACAAACTGTTGTAAACTTGGGACAAATTAACTTTAGGGGATATAATAACCGTCAAAATGCATTAACAGATTTTTATGATCATTTTACATCAATAAAGACTAGTCCTTACTCCATGTGTTCTTTCTGTTAGAGAAGTGCAGCTGGTCAAATGATTATAAAGTTTGTGGTTGGAAAAGGAAATTCTGCTCAGTCTTGAGTTGAGGTAGACAAAAGCAATTATTTTGTTTGGTTTGTTTGTTTGTTTTGTTTTGGTGTTTGTTTTTTGGGTTTTTTTTGTTTGTTTCTTTTGTGTGAAACACCATGTTTTTGAAACTTAGTGCTTCAGTATCTTCAGTTTGCCCTTGCTTCCAGTAAATGTGGAGGTGCTAGTGCTGCAGGCAAGTCAAGAATTTTTCTGTGATTATGAAATTCTTGTAGTTCCTTGTTCCCAAAGAGCTTCATTTCATGAATGTGACAAACCAGACCATAGCTCTTTTGGCCAGAGCACTCATGGTCATAATGATAGACTACTCCTCCCCCCATCACAATTTATATCTGCTGAAATTGTCTACAGCCAAAATATATCTCTGATTTGGCACCCTGCTATGTGCAAATAAAGTTAACAGTCACTGATTTTGACCATTTAGGCCTGATAGATCTAAAAAGTAAAAACTGCCAATATTTCAGAAGCAAACCAAAAGTGTTGTTCACCTTTCCTATCTAAAACAACACCCTGGACTGGGAACAGAATTTGTTTCCTAGATCATTCCCATTTCATTGAAACCTTTATATGTTTCTAGTACCTTACCTGCGTTGAAGATTCTCTCAGAAGAGGAAAAAAATAAATCAAGTAATAAAAATGAGGTATTTGTTGTGTCAATTTTGGTTTACTTCATGAGAGATTACTTGCAGAATGCCTTAGCAGTATCAGAATGCTCTAGGAGTGCAGCATTATTGTCATCCCATGCTGCACAGGATTTATCCTAGAACTCACTCAAACTGGACTGCATAAATTTTGTTCGACAGTAATTCCAAATACATGATGACTATGATGATTAAAGTGGTGTTATATTGCTATAGTAGACTTCTCCTGGAGTAAGTAAATAATAATGTAATTTCAGGTAAATTCTGAAGTTTCATGTTCTAGTAAAGTCAGGAAGTTTTAGTTTAAAAATAGAATGTCTTGAAATGCTGACAAGTTGAACAAATAATAAAATTGTTTCTCCTGTGAGGAAAAACCTGATAGTCAAATCTTGTTTGTTCACATTATCCTCCTTGCTACTTAAATTTTTTTAAATTCATTAATTTAAAAACTATGTTTATACTCCCATGTAACAACAGATTAAAAAATAAAAAAAGATTTGGAAGTTGTATATTTTTTTTTAACAAGTGATCCTCATATTTCATTAAAATATTGATTCAGACTTTCCCTTAGGTACCTTAGGTATGTGTGAGTGGAAAGCAAATTTTTTGTCCTTTTCCACCTGTCTTCCAAATGACAAACCACAAAGTTCCTTAATTTGGTTTTCTTTGTTGCACTTCCAAGAGCTACAAGTTTATAAGGAATTTATTTTTTTCTGTTCTGGTGAAATCTGAAAAGGAGGAAAAGTGAAAACTTAAAATCCTTCTAATTTTTGTGTTCTCATTCCAACTGCTGCAAAATTAATGATATGGTTGTGTGTGAAGATACTTGAATTTTTTACGCTTCGAGGAACCTGTACAAGACATTGGGGACAAACATTCCGTAAATGTTTTCCCCATGTAGTTTTCTTCACTCTTTTTGACAAGATATGACAGGGATGGATATATTTTGCCTATGTATTTGCAGCTATAAAATTCTGAGGGATTTAATACCTCTTGGTGAATAGAGGTGTATCCTTGGAATTTTGGGGAAAATGGTTTTTCTTTAAGCACTGTTTTCATGAAAAATAAAAAGCTCTTTCATGGATGCTTCTGTGAGAACATGTTGAAGAATAGCATATGAAAGAAAACTTAAGGGATTTTTTCCCAAAATTGTCTTGGGAAGCACAGTTTCTGCCCCCTACTATTGTTAAGGTGTTCTATGTCTATGCAAGTGCACATTAACAATCAGAAGAGTGTAATTAACTTCATTAATTTTAGAAACTTCTTTGAACCTTTTGATTACTGTCTTACATGAGTGATACAGTATCAAAAAATCCAGACAACTAAGCTTCTGTTCATACTCAATTTCCTATTAATTTTAAGTCTCTTTTAAGTTTAAAATATTCTACCGTGTGTGCTCTACAGTGTGTACTCACACACCCTATTAGAGTGTGTGCAGCTACTTCACATTTCATTGGAGTTTATTAATGACTTAGTGGTTCATTATGGATGGTGTCTTAGATGATGTGTTCCTTGACTTTGTGTTCATTATTAATCATGCTGGGCCTTAAAGACACAAAAATTCTTTGTAGCACTGAGTTTTTTAAGCATTCAAATCTCAAATGATAAGAGCTCCCTGTTGTAATGAGTTGATTTGCTTTATAGAGGTATATTTCAGTTTTTCCAAGATGCCCAGTATTCAGTAGTATAGTGTGCTTGGCTTTGTTGTTGCTGTTCTTGGCTTGACTATGACTGTCCTGCAACTCCTCACATAGTGACAGAGGAATCAGTTGGCATAATCGTGGAAGTGTTGGTTGACTGAGACCTTTCAAGGTCATCCAGTCCAATTTCCTTCTCAAAGCATGAACATCAAATCAATCATGGATTTAGCTAGCTTTGGACTTTAGGCTTGAAGGCCACATGCTGCAGCCTCTAAGCCACGTCAGAAGCCTGTCACTGGACGCTCTCCAAAACCCCCCTATTCTTCTTGGAGCAGGGGCTCAAGATGGATGAAACTCTCCAGCTGCAGCCTCACCAGTGCTGCACAGAAGCAGAAAGTGCTTCCCTTCCCTGCTGCCTGTGTTCCTCCTGCTGTAGCCCAGCTGCGCAGTTTCCCTTGTTGTCATGGAAGTGCCACTGTTGCCTCTTTTGTAGTTGGCATCTGCTGAAACTGCCAAGCTTCTTTTCAGCAGGTGCCAGTTTGGCCTGTGCTTCAGCCCTGGGACCAGAGCTTTTCACCTCTTGTTGAACTCTCTAAGTTTTCTGCTGGGCCAGGCCACAATTTTCACCATCTCCCTCTCATTTTAAGCTCCACCCTCTAATTTCTGTTAGCGTTTGAATTCCTGTCAAAATGTCTGGGTTTGCCATACACTGAATATTTGTGGCTTGTGAGAGTAGAACAGTCACTACCTCATGTGGTGTTTCTGCTTTAGGCAGAAAGTAACAGAGGCAATATTTCAAGTTACTATCCAAATGATTTTTTTTTCATTCATTAAACTCTCTTTAATGACATTTTTCTTGATACCAAAAGCATTTTGAAGAAAGATTTCCACATGGATATGGTAAGTGGAGATAATGCAGATAGCGATTAAGCTTGCTGCGTACAATAGTGGAGGCCTTGAGAAAGAAGTTTTGCAATGAAGTTTGTCTCTGTTGCAAGCAGATTATAGGTATTTTGTAAAACTGTGATCCTGGTTTGTGTTCATTAGCATTCATGGATGATCATGTCATACTACTTTACAATGAGATTAAAATCCTCAGCTATTACCTGCTTGTTTTGAAAGTTTCCTAATATGATGGCCAGATCATTCTGACACCATTTATGGTAGTCTTACAAAGATGTTGACACAAGGTTGAACCACCAAACCTTAAAAAAATACATGCATTGTATGAAAATACAATAGCATGTATGAAAACACCACACAGAATTACTTAAAGTTCCATTTTGCATTCTTAAGAGTGCTGGTGTGACAGTATGCACAACGACCAATGCTCTGGGTGTTGAACTTGTTGAAAGAGTCAGTAGACAACATTCACTATAAAGTATAAGGAACATAAAAGTCAAGCTAGCTATTAGGCTTTTAATGGTAGTTCAGGAAACTAAAGCCTAAACTGTGTTCTGTAGTTGCATTGCCTTCCTGAAATTCCCCTTTCCCACTGGATTGACATCTTTGCTTGTCTTCTGCTCAGTGTAGTTCAGACCTGTCATGTCTGGCAATGAACCTGGCAGATACACAGCTTTATCATGTGGGATTACCTGCCAAAAGGCGTAAACAAGGCAGGGGAGTAAAATTTGTGAGTTTTTGCTGGAGTCTGTGATTGCAGATAAAAAGAACATCTGAGGAAGACTTGTAAACATTTTTGAGGGATTTTTTTTTTTGCTAATTTTGTGTGCTATTTTAGGAGTGACCTTGGTCTGCCTGTCAGTGATTTAATTCTATCTATAACAGCAAGACTGTTTATCTGTTGTTTTAATTTCTTCATAGAAATTTCACCACACAGCTGTTCTTGAGGTGGTGCTACAAGAAAAGATCTAAAGTCCTTTAATAATGTCTTAATGGTGACATTACTGTCTTTTTCTGTTCCATTTCTTTAAGAAAAATTGTGGAGTGATAAATTTCCATAAAATGTATTCTTTCTGTGTTGTCCTTGGTGAAGTTAATTTTGATACTGTAGAGAGAGGGGACATGCTTGCTTTCCTGATGCTGCTCCCCTTCTTCATGGAAGGATCTGTGCTGTCTTCAGGGACCTCTGAGGAACCAAAATAACAACGTGTAGGCAATGTAGAGAGGTGGTCCTATCTTGTGGGAAGGTGTCCTGGCTCCGGCCAGCACAGGGTTAATTTTATCAGTAGCCAGGACAGGGCATTGCTAGGGCGTGGAGATTATTCTATGCCAGGCACAAAGGGAAGGGAGTCTCTTCCTGGGAAAAGGGGTTCCTTTCATCTGAGTAGTGTGGCAGAGGGAGCAGTCAGGTAATGAGCATTTTGCATGTGAATCACTGGCTTCTGTCTTGTACACTTTTGTTATTGTTCCTGTTCAGTTTCTTATCTCATTGCTGCTTCCAGTAAATTGTTCTCATCTCAACCCATGATCTTTACCTTTTGTGCCTCCGAATCTCTGCTCCAATCACCATGGGGGTTGGGAGTGGGAAAGGGAGGGAGTGAGCAAGTGACACGTGGTTTGTGGTTTGGAGAGTCTCAGTGAGAGCACTAAATTGGGAAGTATCATTTCTAAATCACAACACAAGGGAAAGAAATCTTCATGTAGATTAATAGGGTTCATCATATGTGATATATATGGCTATTTTCAGCTATCAAAAAATGGTTTTGGAAGGAGGAAAAAGAAAAAAAAGCAGCTGATATTCTGTTGGACCATAGTATTCATGAAAATACCTGCTGATGCTCCAAGACTGCTGGCAGGGGACTTGGACCATCACGCATAGTTTCAGTCATATCATTTAAGCTGTGTAAACTTACAGGTCTTGGAATACTTAAGAAAGGAAATGACAATAACAGAGTGAATTTTTGCATTCTGGGGATTTTGGTGTTGTTTAAGTAGATTTAGAAAGCCCTATAATAATTTCTGTTTAAAGTCTTAGCTTGTGTACCTTAAATGAACTCTAGAACATGGTACTGCTGACTTCAGAGATGTATGTCTTTGTGAAAACCTTTGTGTTTGAAATTAATGAATTAAAAAATAAAAAAATGAAAGCCGTGTCAAAGTTCTGAATTGGTTTCTAAGAATAGTTTGGGAAAAATACCTTCTTATCCGTTTTTCACTGCTTTCATTCACACTGCCAGATGCTTCTTCTATGTATTGGTCAAGTCTTGTTGGCCTGTGGATACTTTTTTTCCCCCCTTCACTTTCTGCCCTAATTTCTTATATAACCATGGGCTATGGAATTTTAGCCTGTTCATGTAAACCTGAAGGTGTCAGCATCATTTTTGGATACCAAAGTATCACAAGAGAAATTGGTGGTAAATAATTCTTTTTAAATGGGTGGAGATTTACTGCTGTATTCATTTTTATAGTTTCTTGAATCTGGCTTGAGTCAGTGGGAACCCAGCCATGGATTCTTTGGTGTAGAGCCTTTGAGCAGCCTGTGTGTTACTGTGCTGAATCACAGCACCTGCACAAGCCTAAACAAACCATTTTTCTGAAGGCCCTGGGGATCCTAAACTTATGAGTCTCAATTTTCTAGTCCAACCAATATAATTGTAATAAAAGCATAAATGTTTTGAAACAGATAAATATTCATCTGCTTGTGCCTGGTCTGAACATAATGAAATTACACCTGATTTTTGTGATTGATTCTATGAAGATTTACGAACAATGTTCTTGTGGTATGAGACAAAATTTTGAATGTTGAATTGCTTTGTGTGATACATTTTTATTATTATTTCCATATGCACAAACCCCGAGAGTTTTGTTATCCATTGAACTTCCATAAATCATTATGAATTACCAAAAAATTGTTGCATAGGTCAGATTACATTTTTCCATAGTTTTATTAAAATATATTTTGTATAGATATTTTTTCTTATTTTCCATTCTTGCTTCCCTTTGATGTTTTTGTATAACTTTCATCACTATTACTTGACAATTAACTAAAGTGAAGAGAGAAGGAGGAGACACAAGTTCTTTCTTTCAAATTGACTCATATTTCCTCTGTGAGTTTGGGTGAATCACTTAACTGCTCCATGCCTGTTTCCACATCTGTACAGCAGGAGTAAATTTCCCATGGGCTATATAAAAATTAATTAATCTTCGGAAAGTACCTAGAAATCCTTAAATAGAAGGGCCTGTTGATTCCAACATCTTATAAATTACATCATGATGGCATTGACTAACAGAGGACTTGGTTAAAAGAATGTGCTGATCATTTGTCTATTTGTGTCAATAGCTGTAAGTGGTGTTGATATATGTTTCACAGGAATATATGATTATCACGAGCCTTCTACATTGTTCTCTATGGTTAAATAATGTCAACAGTAAAACTGACAAATGTTAGCCCTAGAAGACTTGCATCATTGCTAAAAAGTTCAGCTACCAATAAAAATAGTTTGGAGTAGGACAAAAAGTCTTGACTTAAAATAAGAACTGTTAAAAAAAAAGAGAAAAGATAATATTTATTATCAAGGTAAATACTCTTGCAACACTTTGCTTGTGTTTTTGTCATTGTGGCTCTATTTTTTTGTTCCTAACTTCTCTTGCCTATTATTACTCCATATTTAATCTTTCTCTTTTGGGCTATAAGAATAAAAAGGATTGGATATTTGCAAAGCAATGCTACAGCCGTCTGGAGAGCTGTGCTTTTGGACTGGTTCTGTCTTTTTCATGGTAATTCTACCACTTTCCCTGGTACAACTTGTGCTCAATGGAACTCCATATTGAAGCTGATTATTATTTTAGATCTTATTAGGAATAGAAATTAGTATAAAAAAGTGCTTTTCAAATTTTCATTTTGGGTGGATGGACCTGGTAGGGATGGTTAAGTCTACACTGAGGAAGCCTCAGACAGGAGAAAGCAGTTTTTCCTCATCTAGGGTGTGACAAAGCAGCTGCCTTAGAGAGTCTTTGGTGTCCCACATCCAGTCACCTGGGGTTGTTGGTGTGACCCAGCCTCTGCTGAAAAAGCAAGATTCTTCTGGTTCTGGAGCCTTCTCTGAGCTGTAAGGTAGAGCTGCAGTGTAATGCATTATCATCTGGGCATTATTTTGTGAGAATTACTTAGTTGCAAGAACTATCCCCTGAGGCCCTATGAACATAAAGCAAAATATAGTTCTTGATGACCAGCAGTAGTAACAAAGAGAAGGACCAGCAATAATTAGGTGCATAATTACATTTGGTTAGACCTCTGGAAAAACCATTTTCCCCACACCCTTTTCTTCTTCATCCCCTTTGCCAATTAGCCCTTGCCCGTCCCAAACTTAAAGCATTTGGCAGGCATAATTTGTCATCTCTTACTCTGTATAGAGTACCCTCCATGTGAGGCACACATATAGAGAAAGTTTGGGTAATGGTTGGCTTGGCAAAAGTGATTTTTTGGGCGGATAAAAATTCCCAAGGCCTCTGTTTATTTATATAGTTCTTGGAATAACGCTGTTTTCAAAAGGCTGCTCGCCAGCTGCTGAGACAGCTTTCCAGCTAATATATTCCCAATGCAATCACCACACTTTGCTTTTCCCATCATAATATCCCCAAGGCTGTTCTTGGTTAAATCTCATGACTGGAATATAGGAAAGTTCATATTAAGTCAAAGCTCACAGTGCCACAATGTTTCTTATTTTCCTTCTTTCTTTCTTTTTTTATTTTCTCCTCATTTTTTTTCATTTCTTTTCACCAAGCCTCTTCAAATGGAAAGGTGCCTGTTTCAGCTGCGTTTTATGTGGGGAGATAAGGCTGCATATATAATGCCAAAAAAAAGAGGGTCACTATGGTGGGTCTCAAAAAGTCTGTGTGAAGAGCTTACTTCTAGCAAGTAGATTAAGCATTCTGTTTCAGTGACTAAGATAAAAGCAGAGCCAGTGCACAGAATTTCTGTGGTATAACTGGCCTTTTAGCATTTCATTGTTCTTAGCAACCAAACCACTAAGGCAATGAGCCAGGACAACAAACTACACTTTTTCTGTTTGTTTTTATTTGACTTTTTTTTAAAGTTGTAAAATTAAAGAGTAAGGCTCATATGTCTCATGGTCATAGTGCACAGAGAGCCCAAGGGACTTGAATTTATGAGACTTGAGTTTATAAGAATTTTTTTATTATTAGGTGAACTACTATCTTTGAAAAAAATTCTTGCCCATTTCTATCCTTCCTCCCCATAGCAGGTTTATTTTTTTCCCAGGCATGAAAAGGGAAGTAAATAATAACACCTAAACAGGACAATGGGCCAAACAATTAGTTTAGGTTCATGATGATGGTGCCTGTCTGTCCATGTGATGAAAGCATAACTTAAGTTTCTCTAGGAAAAGAATTTCATGTATGCTTTCACACTCCAACTTGACACAGGAAAGATGATTGTTCTGTGTCGCTCTGTGGGATGAATCAGGTCTTAGACTGATCTTTATGCATTTTTAGCAGAGGGTGAATACAGGCAAAGTCAGGTCCAGCAAACCAGTCCTGTAATATAATTTTATTCAAAATATGTGAAATATCTGCTGTTCTCCTGCCACTGCTTGACTACTCCAAGTATCCAGTGAGACTGTTTGGGTTTGGTTTTTTTCATCATTATTGTTACAAAGAACATATCAAATTCAGTGTTTAACCTTTCCTTCACTCAAAACCCATATGTTTAGGCAGAAAAAAATTTAAAGTTTGACAGTTTGACCAGATTGATTTTTTCAAAATCCATTCATTTCCCTCCTTCATTTTGGGCTTTTTTTAACCACAGTTCATCCTCACTGTGATGAACCAGTGTCGAAGACATCTCCTGCTTTCAGTGAAGTTTTTGTATTTTGGGGAATTTTGTGACAAATATATTTCTAAGACATTAATTCTAAGTAAGCTTTGACTGGGCTACTGGCTTGTTCTACTGCCCTGTCTTAAAACTTTTGGATGGAGAAATGCTGCAATATGAAAGAGAAAAATATATTTAGAAAACAGAACAAGAACATTTTATCACCATATTTGGCTGAAAACTTGAAATTTCTATAGAGTAAACAATGGGAAAAGTGGCTAGTAGATAGCAAAGCACCATAAATTGAGTTGAGCTCCCCAGTTCAATACCCAGGGGGACTTCCAAACCCACTCATGGAGAAGTAACGGCAGGGGGGCTCCATCTTCCGTAAAGGTCACTCTACAAAGACAATTACTTGAATTATTATGTTTGTATTTTGAGAAAACAAGGGTTGCTTGCTCACTGGGAGTTGTTGTAAATATTGTTCATTCTCATCCCACTCTATTAAAGTTTTGTAAGTTTAGAATTATTTATTGAACTCATCCTTTCTGAGAGGAGTCAAGTTTTCCAAGCATTTCCAAGTGAATTTGATTTTTCCCAGAAGGCTGGATATGAACCTCAGGATGCTACAGGTTGCTTGTCACAGGCAGAGAGTTGCAAGGTCACTGTATATTAAAGGTCTTGGCAGCCTTTTTGCTGAGAGTCCCACTGTGTTTCATAGATGGCACTATTAGAAAGCATGAATGTTTTTCCTGCTGTTTCATTAAGCACGTATGGGAAAGCAATATTTCTGTGAAAATGAGCTCAGCTCACGTGCACAGCTTGCTTTGTGTTATCATCACTTATATCTTCTGTGCTAAGAGTTTTTATATTTGCAAAATCTTTTCTTTGCAACATCACATTACATCTAGCATCTATACCACTGGATTGGAGGACAATAAAAATGTCCCATCTTAATTTGTAAAATGCTCTTTGAGATACAGAAAACAAAGATTACATAGATTATTTAGAGTTTTTCAAAAGTCAGAGATCATGGTAGAGTAAGGTAGATTGGGGAAAAAAACCCCACAGTGCTAATCATTATGGCTATGACTAATTTTTCCATCACTGAAAAAAATGTTGCCCTGTTATTCTGATTTCTGAGCAGGAACATATGTAGCTGAGATTATATACATTTTTATGTATATATATGTGTGGTTAATGAAGCAGATATGCCACTAGCTGCTTATGTGTACATGTTGTTACCAATCAAAATTGTAGTCTTTTTTTAACTTGTATAAGTTATATTGATTCTTTTTTTCATGAATGTATGGAAAAAAAAAGAAACTCTCAGTATGTGTGTAAATACTTCACTAGCTCCTGCTTCTTTCCTCTGCATATTTAAGCTCACAAATACACCTAGCCTAAATGTTTCAGTATGAGTAGCTGGTGGGGGAGGGAAGAGTCAGTCAGGCATAATATAGATAGATGTGACTATTTATTTAAAAGCTACTGACTGAGCTACCTTAATAGCTAGGTTTGGTCAGGTCTATCTGGTTTCCACATGTGTTTCCTGTTTTTCTTCTAAATTCTATACTGCTCAGGGACCTGGGGAGTGCAAGTCCAGGATTTTCCTGAAGGGAAGGACTGCTTTGTTCATTACTGCCATGGGAATGTGTTAAATTTAAGTATGTGTTGTACAGGTCTCAGTTGTGTATCTCCAATGGCAGATACAAGCTCAGCTTATTGGAGATGTAAAAAAGGGGAGAAAGCAAGTGGAATACTTTTTTTTTAGTGGGTAGTAAGTAGAGGGAGGATGTATGAGTGTGTGTATGGGCTGTTTACTCTAGTCCTCCTTTTTGTCTGGATGAGCCAGAGTGAGTAAATTAAAAAAGTGACTTTGAAGTATGCAAACTAAACTAGCTCTGGTTTTTAGCCTAGCATAAACAATGTAAAATACATCAGTAGTCTTGAACACTCAGGAAGAGATAAAACATCCCAAACAGAAAACCTGGGAACATTTCAAAAATGTGTTTATTTGAAATCTGTGACAAGGAGCAATTGTATTTTTTTTTTCTCCCTGGACAATAGAGCTTTAATTATAAGTGGTTCTGTCTCTTATTATGGTAATCCACCATACACCCCTATAAATTGCTTGTTAAGAATTAAGGTTCTGACTGTACAGCTAAGAGAAACAAGATACTGAGTCTGTGGGGGCCAGTTCATTATCAACATATTTTTCTAAAAGTTGCATCCACAGTTTTAGTGGAATTATCACAGTAAAAAGCAGAGTTTTCCTGTTTACTTTGTCATGAGGGATGGATATAAATTATATTCCAGTATTAAGTACCCTAATGCACCCAAAAGAAGGAATTTCTGCAGTCCACTCCAGACCTCTAATATCATGTGAAAAAATCAGAGTGTGATTTTTCTAAATTCCTTTTACAGTTGATAGAGTATATTTTCTCCTGCAGAAGTAAGCACTGTAAAAAGCAGTTGCTACAAGAAACATCATCTCCATTGAATACTAAAATATTATCAGGTTCGAAATTAACCACTTCATGCTTTATAGCTTCCAACCCTCTAGAGCAAAGCCCTCCTGCTTTGAGTATCTCAGAATCACTATTAGAGACCAGACTTAAAAGCAGCCCTAAAATTCTATTTGTTTGTAGTCCTCAAATAGTTAGCTAAGCTTTGACTGATTAATTTCATTGGCTTCTCCTGACTGCCCAAGGTAACAGAAGAGGAGCTAACAGCCTCCTAGCATGCACTTTTTCCATGCCAATTCTAAATTATTTTATTTTATCAAATTGTGTGGAAGAGTGTATGCGTTTTTATTTCCTGGCTCCCTGCCCTGTTTGTTACCAACATATGCAGTCAGTTCAGCTCCTTCCTTTTAAAACAACTAAAGAATGCCTGGGTACTGAGGTTCAGAAATTCACCTGGTATCTGGACAGGTGGGGAGGCTCTCTTGAATTGATGTGACAGGTCTGAACAGAAACCTGGGTATTGCATTTTCCTAAAGCTCAACCCTTCTCGGCCACAGCCCGATAGGGTGTGCATGTGTGTGAGGGTGGGCTGGCCATGGCTTGGTCTCAGCCCAGAGCTATGGTTTGGATACTGGAGGCTCTTTGCAGTATCCAGGTGTTGTAGAGATGACAATGTGATGAAGTCATACTTGCATTAGGTAATTAGAGTCTTTAGGGAGGGGAGATGGAAACATTTCTAATCATACAATAAACATTCTGCATTCTTGTTAAGATGATTGAGGAAAATGTTGCCCAATTAGTGTGTAAGGAATCAAATTAAGGACTTAAGCAAGATTTAAACTAAAACCATATTTCAAAATGTCAGGAACTGATTTGGGAGTTCCAATCTCTCTTTTTAAAAGTATTCCAGAAAATCATTCTCATCAATTTTTAATGAAACCGCAACTTTTGGAAAAAAAGACAATAAAATATATCTATGACAGTATAGTTAATCATTCTTTCCACCTCAGAAGTTTTTGCAGAGGACAAAAACTTGCTCAAAAATCCTTGTGTATGTTTCACCAAACTTACTGGAAAAAAAAATAATATATATATATGGCCAAGGTATATGACTTGGAAGGTGAGAAGCAAAAGTGATCACCTTAATAAATGAGGACAAAGGTAGAGAACACTACTGGAGAAAACAGACCTGTGAAAATAGGATTTTGCTCCTCAATTTTTAAAAAAGAAATAGAATGCAGAGATACTGTAGGAAAATATTATTTTTTTCAAAACAATTAAACAGGATTATGTAATATTTTTAGATAAACATAGAACTGAACATCAAGATTAGATGCTGTTGAGGCAGGAAAAGTTTTATGGTAAAGTATTACAAAACCTAAGTGTGTGAAGGAAAACTGTGTTGTTTTCTAATGATGTACCAGATTCAAACCACCAAGTAGAGGAAGCCTCTACCATTACTCAGACAGGAGCCAAGAGCTCACCTAAGTTGCTGCTGTAACTGTGAAGTTGTTATTGAATTACCCACTATGGAGGAAATGCTAGAAGTACTTCTATGACTAGACCAGCTTTGCCAAATCATAGTATAAACAAACATGAACAACCAGGGTGACAGAGGAAGTATTTTGGCTACTTCATGTTACAGTCTTGGTGAGAACCTTTCCTTTTCCCCCCGTGGTCCTGACCTTGCTTTAGGTAACAGTAGAGGCTTTGTTAAACTCTAGTGACCATTGGTTTTTGATATTTATAAATCTTTTCTTTTAAAGAGAGCTAAGTTATTTCTCAAGGGGTGCCTAGTCAGCTTTGTCTCTGCCACATTAGACAGAGCTCTACACCTAAGACCATTTTGGGGCAGAATGAGCTGGTGGCATGCAGTTACCCTATCAAGTATTAGTACCTTGACTATGTCTAACCCTGATAGGATTGAATTTTTTCTTGATAATTCCAAAAACGTATTGTAGTACCATGATTAAGTATGTATATTAGAGATTATCCTCTGGGAAGAAATATAATGGCTTGGTATAGTCCACAGATAAAATATTCTCTTTTGGGATCTGGAGCTGCCCAGTTTCGTTCCTGCCTGTGTTGGCTGAGAGGGCTGTTGTGATTATTTTGTCTCAGACTGAGATAGTAGTAGTTATGGTTTCATGAGAAAAGCTTCCTTTGTTGTAGAAAGGAGTAAAGATTACTGGTAAAGTTATGTAACACTTCATGCTGTGTGTCACTGTTCCTGTTTTTGGAATTGCCTATATTTCAATGTTGTTGGTCAAAATTGCCTTTTTCCTGCCAATGTGTAAGAACAGATGCTAAGTCAGAGTTTAATACACTTAAGCTACTGTGATATGCCACAAGGACACAAATATTGTATCTGAATGCATTTCATGCGAAGACTGAATTGTTGACTCTTATGGTGGCTTAATATGAAGGGGAAAAGATTTTCCTGATGTCTGGTGGTATCACAGAAATGGTTTTCATGAAATCTGAAAGGGATTCATATATAAAATTTAATCAAAAGTTATTTAAAGCAGTAACTTTTTGGTGTGAGTGTTGCTGTGACACCACAAAAACTGCCAGTGGTTGGCTCTTAGACACTCCACCTGATTGCTTGTGCTATTCCTGGTTTGAGGAATGCAGCTACAGAAATTGTGTTGTGGGTTTTTTTTTTGTTTTAATTGGGTCCTGTGAAACCAATTTGACAAATACTTGGACCTTAATTTGGATTTTGGTGGTGGTGCTCAGAAGTCCTGGCAGCACAAGATTTCACACTTTGTGTCACAGTTTAACAACAAAAGTCTGCAAACAATTTTTTTCCTAAAATTCCAAAGAAAATGGAAATTAATTGTTCCATATTTTCTTCTAGAAACTACTTGCTCTTTTATGTTGCTTATACTCTATAATGCATTGCTATGAAATGTTTGGGTTGAGTTTTTTTTCCAAAAGCTAGGTTAAAAATTCTGAAGTTTTAGAATTATCACGGGTTTTTACATTGGTGATTTAGGATTACTTTACCCATTTCACTGAATCTGTTTCAAAATGTCTTCAAGACCAGATGTCCATAAATTAATGAATATTGATTTTTATTTCTACATATATATCAATAAATACAGAAATATAACCAGACAGTGATTTTTAAAATATTGAAAATAGGGCACATATCTGGAAATTTAGAGCCGTTCTATCCATGCCCAGGATCAAAATAGGAAAGAAGCAGTTCTTTTTTTGATGCACTTAAGTGTTGTTAGCTTTTTCTCTGACCTTTTGCAAGGACTGGAATGCAGAATCCAGGGAGCTTTCAGTTAGCTCACAGTAAGCTAGAATAACTTCCACATAACTTATTTGTGTTACTATAGGTATATATTTTCCTTGAATGAGGAAAATAATAGTTTATTAATAGATATGAAATTAAAATTGTAATATCATCTCCTCTTTTGGGAGTCTCTTTCTTTTGTCACATTTTTTTCCATGTTGAATAACCAGCTAATAGTGTTCAAAACAAGTGTCTTACCAAAGGAAAGTAAATATTTTAGTGTTACCAGTGATGTGTCAAATGACAACTGTAAAAGTCTTTTTGGAGGAGGACTTGGCTTCCATCATACTTGACTGAGCTTAAACTGAACCCAGTGGGAATAGCCTGTTGAATCCTCTCTGCATCCACTGAAGGTTTTCTGAAAACAGTCTGGAAACTCAAATTCATACACTAACAGAAAACACCCCTAGATGAAACCAAAACTCAAGAACATAGTGCTGGGTATATGGTGTTGAAGAGCAATGCCACCAAAGGTAGATACTACAGATAAATATGCTGGAATTCCACAGAGAATGTTGTTGGAGTTGAATGACTTCTCCAAATGCTTCTCATTTTCTTTAATTTGATCATTGAATTCATAACTTGGATTCCATTACTGCCTTATTTCTCTATGCTGATTTTCTTTAGGGAGTTAGTGCTTTGGGAGCTCTTATAGCCTAATGAAGAACTATAATGAGAAAAGAATAACATAAAAGTTTTAGGGGATAATACTGCCTTTGAAGAGTTTTAGGTTAACCTGAAAGTTTTCCTCTAATAAATATGTTAAAACCCTATCAGAGTACTGTGCAGTGTGTTTCTGATTAGGCAGTGCTGGCACCTCATTTATTTCTGCTGTATTTCTCATTAGCTTTGTTATAAAATATACTTAGTTGAGTAATTTTTCCTTTTGATTATTGTAATGGCAGTGCTCCAGATACATTTTTTGGAACTCTTTAGATACTGCATCTCTCTGTATAGCTTTTATTTTTCTCCTGAGAACAGGACAATTAATGCAATGTGTAGAGGGAGTTGTTTTCATGTTCAGAACTATTTAAAAAGTGTCCTTTCTTCCTTTTGGATTTTTTTCCCCCCCTATTTTAGTCCTGAAGTTCAATAAAAAAAAGTTCAAGGACAGTTTTCAAAGGAACAGATTATTTCTTGGCTTCTAAATTTTACCTTGAATGAAAAAAATTAGTCTGGATTCAGTCCTGGGGAAAAAAAAAAATTAAAAAATTAAAAAATATTATGGATTGCATAGTTGAATTGTTTATTGTTAGAAGAAAACTGCTTTTACTGCTTTCTGACTTGCACTGCAACAGAAGGGAAGAAAATGTATATCCAGTGATTTCAGGTACTGAATTCAGATGATGCAGCACAGATTTAGTGGCATATTAGGATAACGGTGATTTGTGAAGGGATTAAATTAAGCAGGAATTCTAATTCCTGGATGGGAAGTAAAGTAGAAAGGAAAAAAAAAACAAACAAAAAAAAACAAAAAAAAAACCCCTCAGTAAAAATGTCTGTAATTAGAAAAGTTGAAGAAAATTTTAGAGCACTCAAGCCTGACCTGATTGTGGTAATGCAATGGATATTCACATCCAAAGTTGTAGCTATGTCAAAAAGAAAATCCCAGAATAGTAGAGAAAAAATGAAAAGGAAAAAAAAATCCCAACCAACCAAAAAAAAAAAAAAAAAAAAAAAAAAAAAAAAAAAAAAAGAAAAAAGGCCTATGCTTGCAATAGAATGGAAGTCATATTATAATATCCTGAATTATCTGTGTTAGTTTGTGTTTGCATCATATTCAAACAATACTCTCATTTAATTGTATTAGGATGCGTAAAATAGGATGGTGTATGTATATATTTATGCATTTATATATACAGTTCAGATCTACATGTATGTAAATAAAAAATAATTAACCTTTTCTTGATTAAATATGGATTAAGTCTTACTAATAAAGAAAAAAATCTTAAATTATCATAAGTTAGTCCTGTGCAATTGGTCACATTTTTACAATTCATTAGCAAGTAAAAGCCAAAAATTTTTTTTCTTGTTTCTTTCTTTCAAATCCTGAGCAATTTCTCTTTCCAGAATCATTTTTTTTTTTTCCATCAGAATTAACTCTGAAATTTGCTGTGGGCATAATGTATCCATGAAATGCTTAACTTCATGGAAATGCAGAGCATTCTTTGAGATTTTAACTTCATTTTAGACACTGAATTCAAGTGAAAAGCAAAACTAAAATACCTTCAAAAGTGAAACTAAACCCCAGTAAATTCAAACTCTTTTTCTACAAAAAGTACTGGAATTCTGGATGCTTGGCAAAGATTTATGACTATATATTTGAACTTTGTCTTGCTTAATTTATGTTTTCTTGCAAATTCTGTCTGTTTAAAGTTGCTTTCTTTTTAAACATCATTGGCAAATTCTGTGGTCTGCTTGTCCTTTTCTTGTAATAATTCTGCAGCAAACATTTAGATTGGTATCAATTAGGATGCTCTATAAAGATAAATATTTGTGGCAAATAATTTTCAGTGCATTCCTCTGAGGCCAGTAGTTAATACTAGAAGCTGGTTTGGGGAACTTTATCTTATGTAGATCTCAGAATAATGATTGAAAAAATGTCTGTGCTCAGTGTTTGTACTCTTCAGAAAGTCTTTATAAATAATACGGCTGCAGACTTGAAGTCCTTGGGAAGTGTAATTCTGTTTATATGTCTTAAGACAGAAGACTATGGAGAGGAATATGATAATAGATTTCAGAAAGCAAAGTTACATAAGGAAGCTGAGGTGCTGCGAGTTGCTTCCAACCCATTGCTGCTACAGCTAATTCCATCATAATAATAATCACTTTGTTTTGTGTTTAAAGGTCTTCCTGCCAGCTATAAGTGGTTATTTCCAGACATGATCAGATAGTTATGCTGGGCCAGTGTGTTATGACTGTTGTATTTCTGTTGCTATGCATGTCTTACACACTGTCTGCTGGAGAGCTCTTGCAGGAGGTTCTTTGGTGAAAACAGAAGATAAGTTTGGATTTCATTAATTTCTGTATTTCAGATTAAACATTAACATTGGTTTCACCTGTTGTGATCCTTTAGTAAGTACTTATAAAATAAGTAATTTCTGGTCATTTTATTAAGATTATTCATTTTCACAGTCCTATAATCTTGACTAACAGCTTAGAAAACTGGAAGTGTGGTAGTAGGTAAATTAGTCACAAAAGATTTGCAAGCAAAGCTTTGTCTAAGTTTTGGTAGTCTGTTGGCCTGCCATCTTTAAGCTGCCTCAGTTTCTGCAGATAATTTCATATATGAATGTGATGTCTGCATTGTGATACCCACAAGTTTCCCTGCTAGGGTTACCAGGAGCAAGGGTCAGACAAAAATTCAGAGCAAGTATAAAAGTAATGCCTCTGGATCCATAGCAAGATACATAAATCTTTCAGAGACCAATGTTAGGAAACAGCCATATCCTCTCAGGATCTTTTAGCTTAATATTTGCTGCAATACCCTTTCTCCTCACACATGGACACATGGAGTTTTTTCTTGCTGCCCTGGGATTCTTAGTGCATTTCTGGATTGTGTAGCCATTCTGCAGGTGCCCTGGTGGGCTGCATATTCCCTGCATCCTTCAGGCCTTCCTGCCCTAGTCTGAGTCTGGACTGGAGCCTGATACATGATGTTGCCTTGCATGTTCTGTGAATGCAGGATCAGTTAGAGCTGCAAATTTTGGTTATAACTCACAAAAATAACACATTTTAGGACTAA
Source organism: Cettia cetti (assembly GCA_013401135.1). Taxonomy (NCBI): domain Eukaryota; kingdom Metazoa; phylum Chordata; class Aves; order Passeriformes; family Sylviidae; genus Cettia; species Cettia cetti. The sequence goes on from VZUI01041772.1 coordinate 125,279, forward strand.
TGACAGGGAAAATTATGGGAGAACCAGAGGAATAGGTGCCATTAATGTGGTCAAACTGTATTATTCTGTGGCACAGTTAAATAGCCTTCAGTTAGTTTGACCACAGCTTCAAGATCATTCTTCAAAGTCTTTTGTGTTCCTGAAAGCAAGTTCCCTTGAAAAGGAAGACTGGGAGGGAAAATAGGGTAACCTTGAGGGCAGTTCTTGAGATGAAGCTTGCTCTCAGCCAGCTACAGCGTGCCCGCTAGCTCCAGGCTGTTGTGGGGTGCAATCACCCTGTGGGCCAAGCTGCTGCCTATCCTGGACCTACTGCCTGAGGAAGTGTTCATCCTGGCCTGTTCAGGGTGGTAGAGACAAGAGACCCTCCAGCCTCCTTGTACTTTAGCTCATTCCCATCCTGCAGAGAAATGGAGGAAGCATTGTTGTTCCTGGCACAGGAACAGCTGCTGGAGCTCCTTACCCACTGAGCTCTTTGTCGCATGAAGTACGTATTACGTGAAGTTCTTGGGGTTTAGGATGTGGCATGTGGGATTAAAAGAGCTGGATGTTCCTAACCCAGGGCATTTTTAAGTATTTAAAGGTTTCTCTTTCCTAATTCATATTTTTTCAATAAAAAACACAGTTATCAGATCAGAAACTTGGTTTCTTCTTTGTTTATTGATTCAGAAATAGACTGTGAAGGCGTAACTATGGTTTTATAAAGGAAATCTAAAATTAATCTCAATATAATAAAGGATTTTACTTATTCTGTCTTGCATTACTGTTCCACGTTTTATTATGCTATGTCCAGGCCAAAACAACACTGGAGGATTGTTGTTCTTGACTATTTCTAAATCAGCAAAAAGAAAGATTTGTTTGACGTTTAAAGCCATCAACTTCAACTTCCTTGAGATTGTGGCATATACTATAAGATTCTTTAATTCAGCAATAGAATTCTGGATTTATTTTAATTATTCCTCTTCTGGTTAGACAAAGAGTTCTCATATCAGATGTTCCCTTTGATAGTGATGCACAGTATTTGAAATAAGCAATAGCACCATAAAATTATTGTGTAAACTTGTAAACTTCAAATAATCTGCACAATTTTCTTGGTTCTTCAGGAGAGTATACCGGCTGTTATTAGGATTTGCTTTAGCCTGTCACCATGTGCATCAATTAGCAATAGCTTCATGATGCACAAAATGTAGTATCAATGTTATTGTAGTAAGATTCAGAATAATTTCTTGGTTTTCTTATGCTTTCATGCACCAGCCAACTATTGCACTATAATCATAAAAATTAAAAGTTCTGGCAAGCATTCAGACTCTCAGGAGGTATGAAACATTTTAGTCCTGAACAGTGACAGTTCTAGGCCATTGGTCTGGGCTTGTCCAGGAGAATTAAACTATATGTAAGAATATGGATCTTCTGTATTTCAAGTATATCCTTTACAATCATGCTTAATATGTTGTTTACAGGAATTTCTCAGATATTATTGCATTTTCACTGTTCTTATATTCATACATTGTCAGAGAGAAAAATGATTGAACTTAATTTTGTTTATTATTTTTTGAATTAGGATAGCCTCTATAAAAATGGGACTGTGAGGGAAGACAGACGTTTCACCCTGTGAAATCTTGCAGATTAATTATTTCTGACAGCTCACCTGTCACTTTAATAGGTGTGTCAGTAAGGAAAAAACAAATTTTTCCTTTTTGGCTGCCATGAGAGAGGTCAGGAACAGAATAATTAATGCTTCATGATGCAACTTTTTCAAAGGGTTTTTTATAACAAAGGCATAAACCATCTGTAACTGCAGAATAAAATATAAAAAGTCAGTTCTTGTATAAACTCTGTTGATCTACCCATAATTGGTCTATTGCAGCAACTGCAAGGCAGAAAATAATGGCAGCAATAAAAATTGGTACTCAAAAGAAGAAAAAAGTTCTTGGCAGCAAGTTTTCATAGGCAGCTTGCCAGTATCCTGATTCAGTGTTTATGGGAGCATCTTGAAATGACTCCCAAATTAATGGCTGTATCTTCCATCACTACAGTCTGATGTCTGAACATGAGGAGAAATAAACAATAGTTAATGATCTGGAAGCTACTGGCAGTTACTCTATTAGTTCTGGTTCTTATTTTCACTTACTAGCAGCAAACTGTTCGGATTAGATGTTTATCTTTGAAAAACATATGCAATGGAAAATTGCACCTCGGATTGCTATCCGTTTTAAAGTCTCTTTCGCCAGGCAAGTTTCACACACAATGAAATTATTTCAATTTGATTTCATAGATAGATGATTGGAGATTTAAATAGACAACATTTTGTGTTTTGGTTTGGTTTTTTTACTGAGAGACCCTAAGCACCTGAAAATACTGTAATGTAGGGTTTCCATGTAAACTCAGTAGGGATGCATGCCCAACAGTACCAAAAAGGCTTTTCCTACCCAACACCATTGGTCAGGCCAAGCTGCTGGGGAGAGGCAATTAGATTTTTAAGCAAAGCAGGCAGATGAGAAATTGCTGTAAGATTAATGATTTTTCATTTCACATTGAAATGCATATAATATGATGAAAAGGGCTTCTGTGACATTAGCTGTAAACACAAAACCAGCTTTTTGTCCTTTTCATTTACTTGGAAATGAATGTGTCATTTTGCTGGACAATGTCAGAAATTGAGTTTTTTACAAGCTTCTGCAGTCTCATACAGTGTGTAATTGAATGCAGAGGTAAGATCCATGTGATAGACTTCACAATCATGTGATAAATCTTTTCTGTATCACGTAATTCTAACACTGGAACCAAGCTTCTACAGGTCCTTTAGCAACTTCATAGGCTCACGTGTTTCTGCAGCAGCTATTTTATTTTTGCAAATAAACATTCTGTATCAGCTAGGGACATAGCATTGGAAGGATGCCTCCGTTTGTCTAGCTCAGAACCTGGGTGTTAGAGGCACTGTGTTAAATAGCTCTTTCCCTGTATTTACAGTGCTGCATTTTAAGGTTTTTTGTTTTTTTTTTTTTTCCTTTCCTGCTCAGAGAGCAAAAATTAACTTTCATTCCCCTAAATATAAAGTCTGCAGCTTTTCTAATGTCTTTTTGGTGAAAGAGAGAGAACAAGTGCTTCATGTTGTCCCTCCTCTTTGAAATATCTGTTTGTGGGGTTTGCATTATCCTGGGTCTAATATTTTGCAAAATTTGATAAAAAAGTTTCTGAAGGTCTTACATATCAGACTAAAAATCTCTTCTACCAAACAACCTTCATTTTGACCTCTTTTACTAAAAGACTAAAGCTGCTGTCATGTATAGAGACATACAAGAATGCATTTTTCCTTTATACTGCAGTGGTCTTTATATTCCCGTGGTGTCATAGAGAAATTCTAGAAATGTTCATTTAGGATAATGTCAAAATGCATCATTTCTATGTTCAATTTAGACTTCTACAGCTAAGACTCATGAAAATCTTTGTTGCATTAGGATATATTAGCTTCTTATATGCTCTTGAGTTCTAAATCTATTTGCTGCCTCACTCTTTAATTACTCTCATTCCAGCTGATCTCAATAACTTCCTTCTCCTCAGAGAACTGATACTATTTTTCTAAGTTCATTATGAGGAATCTTTAATGGTCTGCTTCAAGCACTGCTGGAGTGCTTGAAGAAATTGCTAAGTAACTTAGAGGAATATCACTTTTTTCTGTCTTAATTACTGGTTTTACTTCTGTGAATACCATTTCCTGAAATACCCATATCAGGTGTCATTTTCAACATTTATTTCTGAGCTTGAGAACTGCACAAGCATCTTCCTCGAAAGGGCAGCTAATAATCTCCGAATCCACTTCAGTTTCAGAGTTTCAGAACTCTTTATCTAGTGCCACAAAAGATACAGACTATTTTTTTTTTTAAATGGCTTTCATAACAGTGGCTGCTGAATTTCAGGTGAACATGCATTATTAAACTTTATTCAAAGTGCAGCTTAGGAAGCAAAAATAGAATTCCAGTGGGAACAAATTTTAATCATTGTGTGTTGAATCTGGATAAAATTTACCCTGTGTGAATTCATTGAAATACAGCTATTTATTGTTATTGAATAAAGGTAAATCTTGACATGAAAGAAATTAGCCTGGACCTTCATATGGATTAAAAGTATTGCATTAAGAAAGTCTCTTACACCTACTCTAGCAAAAAATGAAATTTATTTTTCAAGAGTATACAGTTATAATTTAAGGTGTGGAGGAATGTTCATGAAATTAGGGCAGCTTGCCAGACCACAAAAACTTTCCCATTCTCCAGTTCTGCTCTGTGTTAGCCATAGGAGAAGCAGCAAGGTGCAGCCAGACCTGCAGCTGAATTTAGGAGGGAACTCCCTCTGGGGTTTGGCACATTCAAGTCAGCTGCAATCACAGCAGTCTCATTGGGCACCCCGACTTTCTTATACTTTGTGGTTGAAACTGATATGGTAGCTATGCTATAGGTGGTCTCCATTGCAGAAATACTGGATTTTATAGCCATAAATACATCCCAGTCTGCAATTTTGTTCTTTCATCTCACCTGTTTATAGCAATTTCATCCATTTATGGTTTAGACTGTATTTTTCAGTGATCTCAAAGGCAAGTAGGAAACTGCGGAGGGTACTGCTTGATCCCTGCATGAAAGAAACATTTCTTTGGAAATCACTTTCCAGGAATAGACACATTCTTTTTACCCTCGAGAAATTATGGTGAAGAGTATTCAAGACATCAGATTTTAGTATTCTGCTCTAGAGCTAAGAACATGCATTTGTGCTTTCACCTGGTTTCAGCTGGACCAGTTATAAATAAGAGTAAGTAGGTATTTAAGGATTGGAAGAAGAGACCAGGGTGTCTGGATATGCTGCTACTTTGTTTATTAACAGCTCCAGAGACAGGTGTGCCTTAGCTGATCTAGCCCTCATTACATGTCTTTGAGTAGATATTTTATATTTTTATTGATGATTAGGTGCAGGATCCAGCTAGATAGCCACGTTAGGAAACGTGAACTGGTGTCCCACATGAAGAGATGGTTTTGTAATATAGATGCAGTAAATGGCTTTGATTATGGTTAGAGATTATTTTTAATTTACAGTTCACATTAGTGACTTTTTCCTTAAGTACAATGGAAGGAAAAAACAGATTTTTTATTTTTTTTTTAATACAGAGTGAATCCAGAGATTTATTTATTTGTTTACTTTTAAATTCAGAATAAAGATCAGTCTGGCTAAGCCTCACATGAAACCATCTGTAGGCAAAAAATGTGCACTCACTTTTCAAGTTTTAGAATTAAAAATCAAAACCAAAAAATTATGGTCCATTGAAAGAAAAATCTGTTTTCATTTCTTCTTATCTGGAAGAAGCCATATTTGAATGAAGGTACCACATGTTGGCTAATGCCATTCTACCCATTTACAGAATGGCTGTAAAAATGGCATCAAAATTACACAAACCCTTTGATACATCCCTCAAAAAAGATGATTTTTGAGGGATGTGTCATCTGCTTGGATCTTCTGCCTAAGACAGGTCAAACAAGCTTACGTACTATCTGACACAAGGAGCCAAGACCTTCTGTTTAAGCTGCAGCACATCTGTCTATAAAATGCCAACCCTTATTTGAAATTTTTTGTTGGTGAACTATCTGCTGTGTGGTTTTAGATAGGCTTTTAAATAGCCACGTTTTTGAAATGTCTCTCTCACTGTTGGTTTTTGTTAGATTACTTGGCTCTATTAGCCCTTTGTCTGCTGTCTGGAGAGCTGTGGACCATTAGAAATTTCCTCTTTGTTGGCCTCATTACTGCTTTTGGGTTTTGGCTTGCAATTTTGATGGAGTCAGGATGCCCCCCACCTACCAGAATGCTTCATTGCTCCAAAAACTCAGGACGGATTCACCAGTCTCCTCTGCACTCTCTGTTGACAAGGAGCTTTAAGGAAAACCTCGATTATTTATATAAGGAATACTTCGAACTTCTACAAGATCTGCTTAAGTTTGGCCATAAATATCCCATTCAATATTAGAACAGAACAAGAAACTGTGCAAACATTAAAAGTACTTTCTTGCATCAAACGATTTTCCAGTGTATAATTGTGCAATTATTTAGGTAATAAAGTTTTAAGCTGGTACATGCCTGTAACTTCCTTATACTTTTTTCTATTAAAACAAAGTGCCCTTAAGCATTTCACTTTTGTTTTATATTCACTCCATTTCCCAGAATAATTAAAGCTTAGTCATTCTTTATAGTGTCATACAGGTAGGAACATAGGCCCTAATTTACAATCACAAAGGGAGAGCCTTTGAGTCTACTGTTGTAAGAGTAACAAGTTTTCAACAAATTTCTCAACTTTCTGCATTACATAATAATGAAAAAATCAAAAATTCAGTGTCAGAACATCAAGATCAGAGTTCTAGTTGTGCAAAAAATATTAAATCTCCTGACTTTAATAAAAAAAAAAAGGAGGTTATACCAGCTAAGTATCAAGGTCTACACATTCAAGATAAGACCCCTAAGAGGAAGGAAGGCTGAGACAGATTAATAGGGTCACACTGTTCTATATTTATCTGTTTTATGAGACCAGAATTTTCAAGCCTTAGCGTTTGCAGGCAATGTACGAGTGCCCACTGCAGAGCTTGCACTGGCATTTATAATGATTGCAGTAATCCCAGAGCAGGGCTTTGGTTCACACAATCCCAAAGGCAGCTTTCTAGTTCAATTTTGCTTTTTTCTTTAGTCTGAGATAACATTCTTTCAGGGTTCCCTCTTACATTGCAGCTATCTTGAAGCTTATCTAATACTGATCTATGTCATTTAGGAAATGTTGCTTTCATCTGGGAACTCATAATATTCAGTCAGTGTGTGCCATTCATAACTAAATAGCCTCTCCTCTTCATTGTTCTTTTAATTAATGATTGTTGATTGGTTTGACTCGCTGCACATTGTTGCAAGGCATGATCAAAGGAAATCCATGATTAATCTGCTAAACTAGATGTCAGATTAGTAAATTCCTCTGTGCTATTACAAAGATTTTTCTCCCTCAGTAAAGGCCTGTCAGTGGATGATGGCTTTGCTATACCTCTGACAGGTCAGTCCAAAGGTCATTCCCTGAAAACATGCATACATTAATGCAGTAAAGCGTGATGAGTCACTTATAGCCAGTTCATAACTCCACTCTCTCCATGAATGTTAGCCAGGCACCACTGAGAAGATTGTTTACTTTGACTGCTTTTGAATACAGATGAAGAACAAATTTATACCCTACCATGTTGTGAATACATGTAGGTTTTTCTCAGGTCAGTAGTGGAATCAATCAATGTAGTAAGCCAGAGATTAGAGTTGTGATTGTCTTTCCATCAGTATCTCCCTTACTTCTGTGTAACACCTTCAGACAGAACTTGATTGACTATAAGAAGTACTGGACTTCAATTTATAGTGATAAGCAGTGAGCTGAAGCCCCAAACATTAACGTTCATAAATATTACTACAATCACTGATATTTATTAATCTAATTTTCTCCATTTATAAACTCTTTCATGAAAGGGATCCCTCAAAAAAAAAAAAAAAAAAGGACCAACCCTAAAATTCCCAGTAGCAAAAGACATGAGCACAGTAATGTGCACATAATTTGTTTTATTAATAGACCTTTGGTGCAGCCTTACTGGAGAACTGTCTTCACAAGGACAGCTTGTAGTCTGGGATTGCCAGGCCTTGCTGGATAGTAGATAGACTGAATTTCAGCTGCCTCTGATCCTGTGGTGCAGCTGCTTTCATATGCCTTGGCATGCCAGAAATCCTTCTTTTCCCTGTCTGCCACTTCATTAGCCACTGCAGTGATGGCATTTAGCTCACAGCCAGAAAGCAGAGAGTTTGAACTTAAACACAGTCCTTCTGCTTAATAGCTCAAAGATGTTCATATGAATCTTCTGTTTCTATCCTTTCTTTCATTGATAACATCTACATCCCAGTGCTGGAAGCTATTGGTTGAGATGAAGAATTGCAATAATTTTCCCTACTGACATAGATGGACTGGGTCGACTGGGCTTCTTTCTTCTGCTTTATGAAATGCTTCCTTATCTCCAGAAATGATACCTTTTTAGCAGAGGAAAATTAATAGATGCGTTTCAGGCTGTCCCATTGGGACCTTCCATTTTTCTCATTTTGACCATATATAAACAGAATGATTCTCTGTTTTGGCCTCCACAATGCAATGGCTTTCATGGTGCTGCCATCTGCTTTTGCTGGTAGATCTCAGCTACAAGACTTACCTCAACTAATTGTGCTTAAATTTAGGGTTGGGTTTTTTTTTTTTAATTTTTCTTTTTCTCTCTTGCTTTTAAAAACTGTTTTTTCTTCTCTTTTTTGGCATGAGTGCTTCTGTTTCATACTACTGTTGCTTCTAGCAATCAGGATAAGCAGTGATCTCAGATATTTATAATTTAAGAGATCACATGTAGGTAATCAAAGGCAGATGTCAGTACTTTCAGAGTTCACCTGTGATCACAACTGTATCTTTTGAGTTGGTTTGTGTTCAATTAGGGAAAATCTTTTACTGATTCTTCACATAACTAAATATTTGAAATGCCACAGTGTTCTTCCATAATTCATTTTCCTTTTAATTCATCATGTGTAATCAGCAGATTAAATATAATTATTTCTATTAAACGACCATAACGTTGTTTACTCTTCAGCTTAAAGGCCAAGAAAGAAAACCTTCTAGCTTAGGATCTGTCAAGTTGCACTCCTAAGTTGTCTTTTAAACAACTACAGTAATTAATCTTTCCTCCTACTTATTGAAGGATTTCTAGACATGTTCATTTTTACAGCCTAATTAGCTTTCTGCCATGAATAAAAGATGTTATCTTAGAGTGGGCAGTGGATTTCTAAAGTGACAGAAATCACATAAAACATATATGTCTTTTTCATACAGGAATGAATGACTCTGGCTGTTATTGAAGGGGCACCATGCTTGGAAAAGTGGAAAAAAAGTTACCACTCCTTTAATGTTTTTAACTTATTGAAAAGTTATTTAATTACAGATGTTGTTTCTCCAGACAATTGTTGATTCTCTGCTGGGAGAGCACTGTCCATGGTTGTGTTTATGTCCACAATAAAGAAGATTAAGCTCATTCTAAAATTGGGAAAAGAGCATTATCATCTTCTGACTTATATTTTTAACAAGCCACAGTATTTCCACAGGCCATAGTACTTAAATGCTCCATAGTACTTAAATGCTCCAAGGATAGTATATGGTTTCCTGTAAATCTGCAAACTGAACTGAGGTCATTTTGCACCTGAACTTTTCCAGGCATGTCAGCAGATTGCTGCAGTTTCCTTAAGACAAAAGAAAAAGCAGAGCAGCTGAAAATAATTAATATTGAACTTGACACATCAAAAATGTAATTTGTCACTTGTGATTAAAGCCTTTATCTTTAGTTCTATTTTTATATTTGTCATAGGTCTCCCTTAGCTATCATTAAGTTCCACATGGTTGGAGTTAGTCTGACCTTTGATCCATCACCACAGACAAAGGGATCTGTTGCTGCTAAATTGGAGCCTCAGCTAGTCAGCAACAGTATAGATCAACAAATGTAAGCTTGGTTAATAATGATCAGCTTAGCCATTCCATTTGATTTTTAAGACCGTGTGGTTAATGTAGATGCTGATCTGCAAAAGAAAGTTTTGATTCATAACAAAATTTAACATAAGGAATTTATATTATGGTAATTCAATCTGATGTAAAAAGATAGTTTTAGTATACTCCTACACTATTCAGTTGAGAAAACAGTGTTAGTTTTACAAACTTTCTATTGTTTTTCTCATTCCTCTGAAACCTTCCAGCAGTTTGCTGACTGCCACAGATACTGTGATTCCTTATTTTCTACATACAAGGAACTGAAATGTTTGAGCTTTTACTGTCCTGCCCTACCATTGTCCTTCCACCACATTGCCCCATTTTATATAATTGTAAACCCATTCTGTCATACTGCATGCAAACTGAAGAAATCCTTAAAAATATGAGAAATTAATCTTCTAATTATTATTAGCTATGTCTCTTTTTTTTTCCCATCATGGGCCTGAAAGGCAGCATGTGTAGCTGAAAGGCAGCAACATTTTTATGGGTGACTGCAGGTGATATCTTTTCAGAAGCAAACCATTATTTAAATCGCTGTTTAGTCACACAGAAAGGCTCACACTGCAGCTGTATGTCACACTGCCTATTGATTCAACTCATTTCAGGATCTCAGTTAAAGATGATGTTTTTTGTGCTACAGTTTACTGTGGATGTGATGTGAAACTCTAGTTCCTGACCCTGTGTGCTTACTGAATTGCTTTCCACGATAATAAAATCCTAAGCCAAGCCCTAGTTTGGTCTCTGGTAAATAAAGCTCCCTTGTGAATAGAGTGAAGACTAGTCCTATTAGTAAGTATTTTTGTGGTAACAACTTCATTATTCTAAGGTCATTAACACACTTCCTCTTTTACTGCAAGTGATTGTGGGTTAAAGTCATTATTTTAGGCATCTACATTTCGTTTATCAACATCTAATCATAAATAGCCTGCAGTTTCTGGAAGCTGGAACAATAGCTGAGGGTTATTATCCAGGAGACCATTTCCCTGCCCCTCCCACTGCCTTTAGCAAACATCTCCATGCCTGATGCACTCTTTACTGTGGAAGTGTTGATGATTAAAACTAGGAATCTGAGCATTTAAAGACTGAAAGTACCACTGTGTTTCCTTGATGTGTGTAAGCAGAGGTCCTGTTTTTCCAGCAGTTACCCCTGCATTAAACCACATAGCTTACCTTTTGCTGTGTCTCTCTCACTTCGGCCATTAGGCTGAATCATCCTGCCCTTTGGCTTTGACAATTAAATTATTTACTCTTGCTTTAGGTTGATTTTGGTAGGTTGTAAATGGGTTTCAGTATCACATTTCCTCACTGAAATTTTCAAATTTTCAGTCTCAAAATTTTCAGTGTCAAATTTGAATCTCACATAAAATTTTCTCATTTTTGCAAGTCTCTACTTCTCCTTGTTTCAAAGGGAGACACAGGAATAACTGAAAGATATTTCTTCTATGTGGCCCTTCACTTTTTATTTTTGTATTCGTATTTTGGGGAATGTTTTTCTGAGCAAATCAGTTCATAAATCAGTATTCCACCGCCATTTCCTGTATCAAGCCAAATATCTTGGTAGGAATTGGGAAGGTCTAGTTTAATCTTCTGATATCCCAAAGAAGGCAAGTGAGAATTTAGAGTGAGGGTAAGCAATGCAGGATTCTGACACATCCTAATAGTGTAGCAGCATTTTAAAACACTATTAGTAATTTTTTTTCAAAATCCTATAGGACTGCTATCATTCACTTCAATAGACCAAGCTCTTTCTGTCTTTTTTTTTTTTTTTTTAATTTATTTTGATTTAGAGCTCTCTTTTCATAGCTCGGTCCCACAGCCCACAATAAAACCATAAGATTTCTTCAGTAATGATCCTATATTACAATATGAGAAAGATTCTCCTTTATTGATGAAAATGTTGTAATCTGGATGGAGAATGAGTTTAGGATTTCAATAATAGACCCTAATCCCATCCTTCCTCCTTCCCATGCTTCTGTTGTCCTGGTTTTCAGTTTGTAGTTTTAATGTTTTTTAATTAAAAATCCATTGTGGAAATAGCTATTTGACAAAATGGAATTTCTCACCACTCTGAGGTATTTGAGTTTTTATTAATGAGATTTGTAAAATCAATTTATTTTTATAAATAACATTTCCTTTGTGCACTTCATTCTTCTTCCCCAAAAAAACCTACAAAAAATCAAAAAACCCACCAGTTCTTGTCACACTTGTCTCTCCTTCTTTTTGGATAATTTAATGGTTTGCCCTTGTGGACCCAAGGTGACTATTTCTCCTCTCTGTGTAGTAGTGCCACAAAATGTGGAAAACTCTCTATTTTGCCATTTACTTCAGATACATTTCCATAAAAGTAAAGGGAAATTCCAGTTCATATTTTGTCACTGTAGGTCATAAGTTTATTGCAACAAACATAATTTTTTAAATATTCTTTTTAAAATTTTATTAGGTGTTTTTCTTCTCAGCCCGTTTCTTGCTTCTATCAAATCAGTGCTGACACCAGTGAGACCATTGGAGACATAAGGTACAATTTGATATATTATTATTCTCTAGAAGGTGATGTACTCTGTTTTCATTATTTTCTACTTAGCAAATAAGGTGTAAGCAAATTATCAGGGAGAATAAGATACAAGTAAAAAGAGAATGGCATACAGTATAATTCCCTTTCCACTTTTACCTGTGTTAAGACTTATACAAAGATAATATTTGTTTTGTTTTCAGCTGTTAAACCATGATTGCAAAAAGTGTTATGCAGAGAATCACATCATGAACAGCAAAGCCAGATAAGCAATTTGTTTTACAATTTTCATCATATTCTTATTATTCAGGTACAATGATAAGTCAAAAAGAACCTAAAAGTTGCTTTTTGTGAAACACATCTTACCTCTTCTCACTTTTCTTCTGGCCCCCAGTGGCAACAATGGGAAGAAAACTTAAGTCATATTTTCTAAACAACGAGGTATGAAGTTTTCTCATAACCAGCAGAGTTTGTTTGAAGTCACATACGGTTACATTTCACACATCTAAATGTGCTCGGCACTTATTCAACTTTGGAAGTGTTGTTCCAGTTTCATACCAATAAAACTGTTCACTGCACACTGGTGATTTTTAAAATGAACACATTTCAGTTCCATTTGGTTTGTTCTCTTTTTACTGTGAAGTGAATGTCTCCATTTTGCACTCTTTACTCCTGAGAAGGGCGTTAATGTGCTGCTTTGGCAGCTGGTGTTGCTAGCGAAATACAATCTCTGCTCTCGTGGTGAGATTGCCAAAGTTATAAAATATTGAGCAGGCATGTCAGTCTGGAAATAGTTAAATGGGCCGTTTGTTGTAGTATTTAATTGTGGGGGAAAGAATAAAGTGGTTTTCCAAGACAGTGGTAGCCTTCCCTGCAGCAGTGTTGGAAATTCTGGCTGGAGCTGGTGACCAGGGCTGCATCCATGAGGGACATCCATGCTGCAGTGCAGGCCTTTGGAGATCATTTCACTCTGTCACTGGCCTTTTAGGTACCATTTTAAATGAGTTGGGCTTGGTCATGGTGCTCCTCTGAGCACTCAACTCGCAGAGGTGCACCCCAGCACCCTCCTACCCCATGGTGCTCCGCCACTAACTTTAACCAGGCTTTTTGCACATCTGAAGAGTGGCTCTGGCTTTCCAACTCTGAGTGTTGTTACTGACTATAGTGAGAAGGAAAATTTGAAGTGCTCTGGGAGATTTTATGGCCTTAGAAATTTGTGCTGCATCTTCAAAAGAAAAAAAAAAAAAGGGATTGTGAGTATATCTCATCATGCTCTTTCCAGAAGAGTCTGAACAGAGCTTATGACTGAATAGTGCCATGAATGAAAAACACTTTAAAACTCTACCTTCCCACCTCCTCCCTCCCACTATTTCCTTCATTCCTGCTTTGATTTTAATCTCTTTGGAGTTTTTTTTAATTATTATTACAAATAGTTTTGTTTGTTTTCATTACCAAATTGCTAAACAAAACTCTAATTAAACAGTTTGTACAGAAAGCAATTAAAAAACAAAATGTTTTTCTCTTGCTAGCTGGATATTTATGTGTTGTGTAGCAAAACACAGTTGCAATGTGTATTTGTGTAGGAGGTTGAATCTGGTGTCGGGGGTTTGCAATGACAGATACAATATGTTCCAGTGACAGTGACATTAAGAGAAAGATTTTTCCTGTAAGTCTTTCAGTAGGTTGAAGGTTGCATTTTAACCTCCTCAAAATACCAGGTACTAACATTTTCTGTTAAAAGTGGCTGAAAGTGCCTCAGGAAAACAGTAAAAATTAGTCCCAAGTACTGTTTATTATGAAGGGATTCAAAGTGTTTAATTTACTCCCATGTAAAATAGCTCCAGTCAGGATATTTTGGAGTCAAGTTGTACTGACTCCTGAGGCCAAACACTCTACCAGTGTAAGTCACAGTAATAGCAGGGCTTGCTCAGACCCCTGTGGTCCTGTTATGGGGTCTTCACAGTTTCACAGAATCGTTTTGGTTGAGATTGACCCCAATTTCTCCAAAAGGAAAAGTATCCCTTCTCACTTGTAAATTTCTTCTTGTTTGTATGGAAGGTTCAGCAAGAAGTTTAACAGTTGTAAATAGAGGCTAAAGAGGGACAAGAAAGAAATTAACACCTCTGAGTGCTTCTCATGTGAGAATAAAACATATTGCTGCTCATAGTGCTCTATATTGCAGCAAGTCCTGACCTGAATGAACTGTGCTGGCATGGAAGTACATGAGATTATCCAATGCTCTTCCAAACTGGGAATTGTAAATCTGTCTTTTATATAGGCCTTTTTTTTTTTATATGGAAATCTGTCCTCTGTACAAACAATTTTGGAAGCTGAGCTTTCTTCCGGAGCTCCCAGATGTTAGTGAGGTAGCTGTTTTGGGGCTGGGTCTACATCGAGTGTGCTGTGCATGGTAAACTTTGTCTTGTCAGCTTGTAGGGCAAAGGCATTCCTAAACTTCCTGGAAGAACATGTGGGGATAACGAAGAGACTGAACAGAATTCACAGGAACTAAATAACCAGCTGTAAGAACTGACCTTAGGGAAGTTGATGAATGTTTTTGCCTTTTATGTTTCTTTTATGGCTTTGGTACCTAATTCTATGCTACAGAGACACCTCAGAGGAGGTCCATCACATGAAACTCATATATATGTTTTTTCTTCTTTTTTGAGGTCCATTTTATTTCTGTTTCAATTAAAGATCTTGTTCTTAACTTTGAGAAAACTTGGCCCAGATAATTTTTTTTTGCCTTAAGCAAATTGCCCAGCTTCAAGGAATGTGGAATTATTGTAATTCTTGCTGCTGCTTAGGACTGGAAGAGAAAGCTGAAGGTAGGGTAGAAAGCATGCATCTAGACCATATAGGGTGCATCCCCTCAAAGTTAATTGAATTTTTCACCCTGAAACCTAATACTAAGCTGATTGTAATGTTAATTTAATCCATGCTATACAAAGTTAGATCAAGACTTTTTGCTCCCTCTAATCTCTAGGCAGAATTCCCCAAAATTAATTTGTCATTTGAAGTGAGAATAAGAACAACTTTCCAAGGCACTAAACAACAAACAAAGATAACACTGTTCATATAACATCCAGATGAGAGAAGGAATAAAGTAAAAGTAATTCTTTTTACTCTTGACTGGGAAAATCTTGCTATTTGTCATGTCAATTTGATATTTTGGATGCAGAGATATTATAAATTACAGTGGTTTTATAGATAGAAGAAGAATATTATTTAGGATGGTGGAAATCATTGCCTTTTGAATAGAGTTGGGCTTTTTTGCCTCCTGGTTCGACAGTAAATTAGAGACAATAGGGATATTTGCCTTCAAGTCACTCTGCAAAGTAACATTTGTCTCAACAAGTTTGTCAGGCAGGCTCTGTTGATTCATGATTTCAGACATAATGGAACACCAACACAAGAAAAGAAACATACATATTAGGTGCAGGGTAATTTTTCTGGGAATTGCAGAATAGACAAGGTAATATAGAAAGCAAAATACTAAATGCCAAAGCTGAAGCCAGGAATTGAGAAAACAAATAAGTGTGTACTGTTCACATGGTAATGTAGTGGTATCCATCCATGTTACATATTTAACATCTACAGTGATATAAGGAATAGATGTCACTGTGGAGCTTTCATTTGTTATTCTGATTTTTATTCCATCGTGCTCTTAGTGTGTTTGTTAAGGAGTACAGATGAAAGGAAAATAAAGATGAGGTTTCCTCAGGAAGTGACTTTTTCATTGTCTCTTGTGGAGGTGTCTGTCCATGTGTGTCCCACCTCTTCCCCCATTTTGATACTGTAAACAATGAAACATTGCTAGTTGTGATTGAGGGAGAAAAAGGGAAACACTGAGGATCTTCTGATTGGAGGCTATATTGTCCTTTCAAATGGAACACAGGAGGGAAATCCTGACCTCACTGACCTGAGGTCAGTGAGATTAAAAATCTATAGTCAGAACATGCTACTGTTTTCTGTTAACTGAGTAGTGTTTTAAATAATACTGAGCAGCCAGTTAGCTGGTAAAACAAGCTGGTAAAGTTTAGAAAGGCTAAACTTTTTTAGTTCACTGTTAGTTTTTGTTGGCCTCATCAGAAGACAGGCAGTGGTAAAGTTAGACATGGAAACTATAACTGTAAGACATATTTCCTTCAGCCTTTAGCTCACATTTAGCTTCCCAAAAAATTTTTAAAAAATGCTTATCTACCAAGATGTGATAAAGATGTGAAGCAAGTGCCATTAATTGCATTTAGTCTTTAACTTGTCCATACCTTCAGGAATCTGATCTTCTTGGGCAAGTGAAATACTTGTTAACTTGGAATAAGTTAGAATTTCAGTTTTCACAAAATTTGTGGAGATTGCCTATTGGAAATATCCCAAAATATCTAAAAGTGTATTTAAGTGGTTCAGTGTGCTCCTTGCCTTACTTTCTCAGCATTTTTGGGTACGAAGGTGAAGCTGATTTAGGGTAGTTTTATTCAGGAGTTTATGACTTGTTCTCACTAATTTTCTTAATTGATACCCTTAAAAATGAAACTCCTTTCTAGAAGGACATTGACAACAGTTTTTGAAATTCAGTTATATTCCTTTTGATCTTTACAAAATAGAGAGAATCTCCTTAACTTTCCTGCAGACTGAGTTTCTTCTGGTTAGTCACAGTGTGTGGCTTGCTTTTGCTATAAGTTTATCAGTATTTCTAGATTGTTACCTTGTCATGTTATTGAACACTCCTTCTTGAGCTTTTGCTTGAGTTAATATACGTTTTAATCTCCTCTCCAGTTCTGATTTGTCCTTCATTCTTTCATTGCTGTTAAGTTCTCATGAAATTGTTTATTTTTGTTCACAGTTCAAGACACTGCTCTTTCCAGACAAAAGGAGTGTGTTTATGGCTTCTGCAGTGCATGCTATACAATCAAACAAGAAATTATATACCATTGTTATTTACTGCAATAAAAGCCAATATACAGTGACATAGTTCTTTTGCAATTAAAAAGTTACAACTTGGTGTTTTCTTGAGAAAATACAAATATTTCTGAAATCAAGATGTACAGTAGAATTTGTTTTTCTTGGATACTAAGTTTTAAGTAGCTTCTGAATCAATAGCTACTAGTATTACTTCCTGTGTTTTTATTAAATCCTATGCTATTTACTCCTGATTTAAGGCCCAGGAAAAACAATTATAACCTGCATGCACCAACTTCCTGAGTTACTGAGCCAGTTTACCTTTGCTTCTCTAAGCAAAGGACTGTAAAGCATAAAAAATGTTTTAAGGAATTTTTGCATTGAGTTGTCACTTTGATCTCTTATAAAGATAAGAAATTGTATGGTATCTCAAATTAAAAAAAAAAAACCAAACCAAACAAAAACCAAAACCAAACAACCAAACATAATTTTTTTTTGTGAGATTTTCTGTCATTTCTCTTCAGAAAGGGTTCATTTTTATATGACATTTTCTCTAAGAGTGTTCTGTAAAAACACTTAAGAATTTTCTTGAAACTGGCACAAAATTTTGTTTTAGTCACCTAAGTTAGATTACAGCAAGTCAAACACTCTGGACATTTCAGAAAAATGTGCTGATTGGTAAATGCTGTCAAGAAAGGATTTACCTAAATGCTGTTCTCTCAAGATGATAATAATAAATTACTCCTTTGTAGGATGGCTATTTCAAAGAAAAAGTTATTACACTATATATATAATGATAATGAACTGCTAGAAAACTTCCTGCTCACTATGAAGTTTGGATAAACAGTTAAACCCTAAGTTAGCTCTACACTGTTTTACAGGAGTGTGTATAGGAAGAGTTTATGTTTTATTTTTAATTGTTTCTGTAATATTATATCTTCAGAACTATTTTCTTCCTGTTCTTGAGCTCTATGGGAATGCACATGAGGTGGAAGGGTGGCTGCGAATTACCCTATGGATGTACTCAATGCTCTGGCTCTGAATTCTTACCCTGTCACTTGGGCCAAGCAAGGGTGTAACCACTGTCATTTACTTATTGAACATATAGACATAGGGCTATCTCAATGTATAAAGGTACTTTGTGGAAAAGAAATTTCAGTTAAAAAAAATAATTAAAAGATTCTTAAAGATTCTGAGAACAGAATGGGGGAGCATTCAAGAAATGAATACGACTCTCTTAGGATGTGGAATAAGTGCTAATGATGCTGTTAGACAAATATCTTTTTGGCAAATTGATAAGGGATTTGTGAAAGTATAAAGTATAGAGAGATAATTTTTCTCTTGTTGCTATGGAATGAAGGGCAGAATTTCTTCTAGAAATCTGTCTTTGTCCAGGTATATTTAACAACACTTGGAAGGCTTTGAATCTCCTACTTACGGTTCTTTCCATTCTATTTGTTCTTGACATATTAATTTATAAAATACAAGGAAAACCTGTTTATGCCTTTATTTCAATTCCAGTTCTATTGCCATACTTCTGTTTCAGGGAGAAGTACAACTTCTGTTTTTGAACTGTGAAGAGTAAAATGAAGAGTAGAATAAAGAGTAGCCATGTTGCTTTAATGTCTCTTAGCATTTTAGAGAGAAGTATTAAAAGCAAAACATACAATGAGAGGCAGATAAGAAAGACATTTTCTTCCATTGGGGAAGGATTGGCAAATTTAGCCTCTACACCCGATGTGAGTGAGTGCAAATCTCTACTACTTGAACATATTGAGACCAGGTGTGAGTCTGGTCCTTCCTGTCTTGTGGGTCATGCAAGTTTCTATTCACGGTTTGAACTTGCACAATGGTTGTCATCAAACTATTACCCCTCATTATTTAAGAGGCCAGTCATTAAAAGGAAAAAACATCAGATTTGTAACTTGCCAGGCAATACAGCTGAGTGGTAGCACTGTTGTCATTTGGCACTAGTGAAATTTATGTGGCTGTTCTTGGAGATGATAATAAATAGCAACCTCTTTGTAGTGGCATGTGCTCTACGTGATATGGAGATTCTGTTTTCCTATTTAAAGACCACAACACAGCCTTCAGGTACCTCAGAAGGAGCTGTGTTAGGCATGGGGTGGGTTTTGGAGATATCAGTATAATAGAAACAAAGTCATTAATGTCACAGACTTTTTTTTTTAGATGCAGGTAAAATAGTGAGTCTCTCTGACCAAATGTTTTTCCCTGGAACATTACGGAATTATTTTACTAAAACACTATATTTTTGTGCTGTGCTAGATGAAAGCTCCAAAACTTCTGTTTTCTATCCCTCTTCAGAACCTGGGTCAGGATTTAACATTTGGGTTTTTTTTCCTAGAGCTTCCTCTATTCGACTTTCTGTATGGTAATTTAGAAGTATTACATTAATATAGCCTAGAGCTAGGAAGCATCCTTATCTTTATGCACTATAATGAAACATAGATACACCAGGACTAGATAAAGACATCTCTCTCAGTGCTACATGCCTAATGTCACTGAAATGAGAGCTTTAGAACAAAATAATAATGTAATTTAAATACAAGGCAGAAATCAACACAGTGCATGTTGCAGTATGTAAATTAACCCTCACAATTTTTTCTCAATATTACCTTTCTTCTCCCTAGCTGTTACCTGTAGAAATCTAAACCTTATAAAGGCAAGGAAGACATAAACAATATTTTCTGTATTCCTATACAGGATAGGCTGTTCCATAATTGACAGTGTTTTCCCATTTTCCAAAAATACTTCTTTAAAATTAGAGAGATGTGTCTTTCTGAACAGCAGATGGATTAAAAAAAGGAAATGTACTTTACCCTGAAAGGAAAAAAAAATTACATCTTAAGAACAAATCTTTGGTTGCTTTAGTACATCTATTATAAATGTTGATATTTTTGCCTAGTGTTTTAAAACTCTGACTTAAAATAATTTTGTTAGTAACATTCATTAACCTAATGTCATTCAACTCTTGCTTTTGAATGTATTTTCTTGAAGGAAAATCTTACAATAGAGTTTTCCTGCTATGTTTGGGAGGTTGTTTCTTGTTAACCCTCATTAAATGTTATGAAGTAACTTTGTGAGGAGGAGTTTGCTATTGCTAATATTCCTCTTTGTGTTTTTGTTCTGTTTAGAAATGACAGTAGATAGATTTTTCTGTCAAAATTACATATCAATCCTTTGTTCTTCATAACAAGTCATTTCATGGACCTATATTTAATTTATATTTTAAAATAACCACCACACGGGCCCACAACTTTCAAGCTCTGAAAGTACTTATTCCTTTTTAAATTGTTTACAGTTGTATCTCACACCTATTAAAAAATCACAGTTGTTTTATTGAATGGACATACCTTGTCAGTTCAGGGAATCTCTCAGCTTAAGAGCCTTAACTTTTTGGAGTTTTCATTTAGATGCTTAACCACCAATATTTACCAAGGCCACCTGTTGCTTTCTCCTATCAGTCACTTGGGAGAGTTAGTACATGGAATGAAAGAAGTCAAGGTGTTTGAAGGTCAGGTTCAGCAACAACCAACACTCACAGATTCAGTCCACAGCAGAATATGATGCTGGAAAAAGTTTTGTTGTCTTTTTCTTTTTATCCCTGCAAATAACTATTTGAGATTTTTGCTATAGAGAATGGCAAAAAATTTCTACTTTGTCATTAATCTCTTAGGCATGGGATGTTGTAAAACTTCAAGTATTTAAACAATAAGGAAAAAACCCCCAAACTAAGTCTCTCTTTGGTTTTGACACTCATAGAAAATAAACCTACAGGGACTGAACCTGATATCTGTGAATGTCATGCATTTAATTGCATGGTTCTTTTTCATGGCTGTTTTTGAGAACTCAGAATCCTAAAGTAGGAAAGCCAAGGTTATATATTATATCAGCAACCAATAACTGAATTATCAGGCATAGCAGATAGAACTAAGCATGTCAGATAGATATGGCCCTTACCTCAGAGTCTCTCACCATAGTAAAACCTGTTTCAAAATTCCTGTTCCTTTTGAAAGGGCATTATTTTTTATCTTCTGTGATAATTATCTTTTCTTTCAAGTATGCTGAGACAGAAAGCTTCATAGTGAGACAAGAACTGTGAGAAGTAGGTAAATTCCAGATAATAGCTGGATCCCATTTGCATAAGAAATAAAATATTGTGAAGAGATTGACAAAATATATCGCATAGCAGAGACTGAAGTGCTTGAAATTTGTCCTCCACAGCCATCCTTGTATTTTGAAGTAGCTAACTTTATCTCTGTCTAATACTAATTTATTCTGATACTGCATTCAGATTTTGTGGAGCAGACCTATCAGCAAGTTTTGTGTTCAAAAGATTCAGTAGTTGTTTCAGAATCTGGGGGGAAAATTATGGATTTTAACCTCAGCCATAACAGCAAAGCACGTTCTGCACTATCAGCAGACTCAGCACCTCCCAGTACCAAGCTCTTTATCAAGATGCCTTAGTGTCTTGGCATAACCTCTTACCAAATGTGAATATCCACTGGTACAATGGATATCACTGCTGTCAGTCAGTGTGCTGTGACCACAGGTGCTAAATATTGGCCAGTTGAACATTTCAGTTTTGAAAGCACATGATTTCTAATGCTTCAGGTAAAAAGCAGTTTCACTAACACTCAGGGTGAGAGCTCCCTGCTATTCCATAGTCAGAGTGCATCTTACTTCACTTGTCAGTTGGTCCAGAGCAGGTCATATAGAAAAATAAAAAAAATCCACATTCACAGTCCAGTTTATTTCCTTCCAGAAGGCTACATTTTACCTTTTTTTTTTTTTTTTTGTATGTTATATCCCGCAATTGAATTTATTACCTGTAATCAAAGCAATTTACTTGTGGTTGAATAAACAGAGGAAAAAACATTCTTATATTCTCCTTCTTGGATTTACAATTTCAAAATTATGGCAATAATTTTCTAATAAAATTTGAACTCATTCTAAAGTTGTCTCATAAACAACAAATATTTAATTATTTCCTTAGATTTACCCCTTTTAGTAAAAAAACTTTTTAAAAAATTGAGATTTGTAAAATGTGAAATGGCTGTAACTCCTAGTTGGTAACTAACATTTACATTCTCTCTATGCAGTACTTGCCTCATTTGGTGGGTCTTCTAGTATAAGTAATGCAGATCAAATTGCTTTCTGGGCTTTATTTGCTTTAATAACAACTTATACCAACTGTCACTGGAGGAATTAAAAAAAAAATCATGATGATCTATTTGCTGAACTGTTAATAACACTGAAGTCTTTAAAATGTTTCTGTACATCTGGAATTCACACATAGAACTCTGAGGGACATTCGCTTAGAGCCATTCATGATTTTTCTCTGCAGCATGTGCGCACCAATTGCTTGGGACAAACTTTTGCTTGTTTTGAAGCTGCCTCTGTTCCCAAATAAATATTTATACTGGCAGTCACCCCATTTGTTTACCAGCCATTCACAGATTGAACTGCATTTGAAGAATTAATTGCCTTACATAAAGATGCTGTTTATTCTTTGACAGCAGGTTTCTGCATTGCCCCTCTAGATGGCATTTCTAAAAACAATTCCAGATGGAAACATGCAAGATATTTCTGTATTCCCTAACAGCTTAAAAAATAGATGCCTCTGCATGTTTCACACTGATCTTTATGTGCACCTCTGAGATGACCTGAGCTGTAATCACTTCATAAATAAAGTATGCTGAAACAGTAGATACACATTTTTCCCCATTTCATACCGATTTGCTTTCCATTTTTTTCTTTCCTTTTTTTTTTTTTTTTTAATGCTTATGTATTTTTTTTTTTTTTTTTTAATGCTTATGTAGAATTAGAGGATTTTAAACGAAGAGTATCTTGCAGAGTTTCCTAGTATTTTGGTTTGTTCATGTTTTACCAGGAAGTTGTAATCAGAAGATACTCATTAATCAATCCTCAGCTGAAAAACTGCAAATCTCATTTTAATGTACTTGAAGATATGAATCTGTGGTGTAAGTTAAAACATCTTATGTACAGAAGCATGATTTGTTTGTGGAAGCTGGAATATGGCAATGAAAGCTTTCCTTTGGTGTGGAACAATAGAGAACCACTGCAGCCACAACTGTAGCCTGCAGGCTGTAGGAGATGAGGAGTCCTACTCCTGTTCCTCTCCCATGTATTCTGTACTACTAGATACAAGACATAAGAGGTCAGCCCTCTGCAGCTTATCTCGTGATTAGATTGAGCAAAATCATTTTGACACATTTTCCACCTAGATTTTAAACAGGCTGTAAAATCTCTGGCATTCTCAACCAAAGCAATCATCTGTTATAACATCATTGCTTGTTAATGATTTCCTGAAATTTCCTGTTAAAAATAAGGTAACCTGAGAGTCAGAATTGGCATTTATGCTCATAGCTTGTGCCCATAAGGAATTCTTTAAGATTGATATCCTATTTAGGTAAAACTATCAGCCCTGAAGTTTTTGTTCTTTGAATGCTAGATAAACTTTAATGTTTTTCCTGCATAGTTACTTAACAGCAGTGGCTGTTATTAATCAAAATGTTTCATATCTTTTAAATACCATAGTAGTGTTCTAGAGAGATTTTAATGGACAGTGTCATAAAATGTGGAATATCTTCTCAGTGAAAGATAACAGTCCAAATTACAATATTGCCTAATAAGGCTGTAAGGTGCTGGCAGTGTTCAACTTCTCTGATGGAGTAAAGGAAAACTGAAAGGCCGTATGTTCTAACATGAACCAAAATCCTGATTCTTTAGCAGCCATGTAGTTAATAGAGTTAAAGATGTGTGAATGCTTCTCAACCAAGCCAAGATGAGAAAAACGGAGCTAAAACTCGGTGTGGTCTTCAGACTACTTTCAATTCGGACATTTTATGAAAAAAGTGATGTAAAATATAGCCTGTATCTATCAATGAGGCTGAGTGAAAGTGAAGCACTCTTGAATTGCTTTTATGATAATATTGGAGTCACAAAGCTCTTCTCTTTCGACTTGTTTGAGGCTAAAGGACCCTTAGCAGGCAAGCAGTGGAAATGGTGGGGGGGAGAGGGAGGAGATAGACACTTGTTCTCCCACTAAAACTTTTCAGGGCCAGGGATCTCTTGCTGCAGGGCAGCAGACTGGGACACAGGAAGACTCAAGCTGTCTCCATTTGAAAATTACTTGTAGAGTCTGCTGTGAGTAGGATCTACATGTCAGACCTAGTCCATTTTGCTTTATAAA
Organism: Cettia cetti; assembly: GCA_013401135.1. Lineage (NCBI taxonomy): Eukaryota > Metazoa > Chordata > Aves > Passeriformes > Sylviidae > Cettia > Cettia cetti. The sequence continues at coordinate 149,534 of VZUI01041772.1, forward strand.
ATAGCAAGAGGGGAAAGGAATATGTTAGGTATCGGACATTTTTATGAGATTTGCCTTCTTGGGTGTCTTTGGATTCACTGGGGGGAAAACATACAGTGTCAACATTCTTTTGTGGATCATTCTGTTACTCTGCTGCAAGATCTGTGTTGTCCTAAATAAACAGCCAGTAGTTTTTGAGACAGTCCTGTGAATTTTTCTCTTGATTACTTTCTAAAATTTACTAAGTAATTTAAGTACATTGTCTAAATCTTTTCTTAAAATGAAGCGTGTGGTGAAATTGCTAAATAACTTAGAAAGGATGTTCTAGGTTTTGATTTTTCTTTTGGTTTTGTTTGGTTTTGGAGTGGCAGGCAGGGAGAAGGAGTCCCTGCTGTCCTATGTACAAAATTTAATGAAAGTATGCTACTTGGCTTCTGGTCACATTTCTCTTTTCTAAATATTCATATTTGCAAAAGAATAATTATTGTATTACAGAGATAGCATAATTTTGTCTACAGAAGTCTGATTTTTTCTTTTTGTCAGAACAGTTTCTTCATTTTGAAGTGCTTTTTAGAAAACTTGGAAGATTTCACAGCCCCAGATATCTACAGACATTTAAGAGGTGATGTTAATTTTTTAAACATCCACTGGTTTATGTGTACCTTGTCTTGCCCCATGCCCGACTATAAAAGAAAGTTACATGCAGTGTTACTTCCAAAGGAAATATTTTTCCCTTATCTTTCCAAGCCTGTAAAAGCACCTCCCAAGATATTTTAAAGATTATAGTCTGCACCACTGCAGACTTGAAATGCAGCTAACAAATGGCACGCTATCTGTTACAGGGGAGCTGGCTGTACATGCTCTACCATTTGAGCCTCATGCAAGTGGATCAGTTTCATGGACTAGCTCCATTAATATACTCAGATCACAGGAAGAAATAACTAAAGGTGTAAGAGAAAGAAGCAAAATCACACCTGATGGTTTTTTTTCATGACAACAAATGTTAGAGATTAAGAGGTAAAATAAAAACATCATACAGACTTCCCTTGCATCCTCTGTATTTCCGGAAAAAGCTGGAGGGGATGTAATGTTTTGTTTGTTTTTCCATACTCAAAACAGAAGATGGGAAGGATGATAAATTCTGTTAGTCCATTGTCATTAACTGCTAATGATGGTGATTTAAGAAAGGATATTAATTAGATTTTTCACTCTAAACCATAAAGAGAAAAGGTCATTGGGTAGCACCCATTGAATGAACCTTTTAAGTAAGTTACTACTTAGTACCAAAGAAGCTTCATTTAAGAATTTCAGTGTTGCTCAATGGGATTCATCCCACAGTCTGAGCAATAACCTGTCACGAATGATAGAATTGATTTTGGGATGATTAAAAAAACAAACAAACAAAAGACACCAACAAAAAACCAAAAAGAACAAACCAAAAGGAAATCTAAAATAATGAAATGACCTTTAATATACAAGGACTTCTATTCCCAGAAGGCTTTAAGGGCTAATTTGGGCTCATTTTGTCATAGTACAGTCAGAAAAACCATTCCTGCTTTCTCATCAATACAACTTGAAATTTTAGCTATCGTTTGTACTCTTGGCTGTTTATCGGCATTGTGAAAGTACTACTCACATCCTCCTCCCTCTTCTGAGCCAGCATTCCTGATATGATCTTTACAGCCCAGATGCCTCGACTGAATCCCAGGCAATCTGAAACCAGCTGAAAAACGTACATTCATTGCAGGGGGATTTGGATCAGGCACAGCAACAAGAACATTGCAAATTAGGAATGATGTGGAAAAGTGGGTGTCATGGCAGAAATATGTGCGTGGGCGCTTGTGTAAAACCGGCACACAATATGCTTGTGCTGGTTTTCCAACAGTTGTTTCTTTTTAGCTGTTTATTTGAAAAGAATGCACTTACAACTTTTACTATTGGTTTGATGCAGATTTTCACTAAAAAGTAAACAGGGAGAATTTGTATAAATATGTTTTTCCCTTATTGTGCAAAAGCAGAGAATTTGAAGGTGAGGAATAATTTGACTGAAGTACTCTTGAGAGAGCTAAAGGAATATCTTACTTTTGAGAGAACAGCTAAAGTGAAACACTAAACTTGTATCATTTGAGAAGGATGCGTGCTAAACTGTTCAGTGCATGGTGGTGCGTGATTATTTACCCAATAAACAAGATTTGACCAAACAAATCTCTCCTCGTGCCACCAATATACTTTGGCTGCACTTTTCCAGATTCATCCTAAAATCCCCCCTCCTCATGCCTACTGTTTTCTCTTTTTTTCTGCAAGGACTTCCCAATGCCTCAGTGTGTGCTGACAGCACCAAGCATTCATTACTGGGAAACTCCCTGTCAAGACAATAAAGCTATGCAAGGCAAGATGGCTTTGTCACTATCTCCTTCAGAGTCTGCCTTCAGTATGGGAAAAGTTCTTAAAACAGCTTCTACTGTGGCTTCTCTCATGTCGTTGTGACCTTTTGTTTTTGTGCAACTGGAACTTCATTAGTTTGTTGCCGCATGCACAATTTCCAACGGCTGCTTTGAAGACATGGTAATTATAGTAATAATTTCCAACTCATTTACTAGTCATTGACTATTTTCTTGCAAGGCAAAAGTGGAAATAAGATCTTGCCCAAATCACTCGTCATTGAACAGTAATGCCTTAAGTCAATTCTCTATCTGGAATTTTTTTTCTCCAGTAAATTTTGCCAGAAGCCATCATTTTTCCAAGGTCTGTGCTTCTAACTGCATAATGAAAACACTAATACTCTAGATCATTTCACACGTTAGTAATAGGGGAAACATTTATCCATCAGAGGAGAAAAAAAAATCTATTAGATAGTACATTTCATTTACTGAAAGCTAAATAAGCTGCTATTCTGTGCAGGTTTGCAGTTACTGTGCTTTTCCTTTAAGCTTGTGAACAAGCCTTTGGGCTGCACTGCTTATTTGATCATCATAACCATCAGTAGCTTCACTGTAGAAACTCCAACAAGAACTCCCTGTTTTGAGGCTTGATCCTGCAAGAAGCTGAGTACCACCTGGAAAGCACTTTATGTCCACAGTTGCTTGCTAAGGCAGTTTGAACTGACCTAGGCCTTTGGCCAGGATTTATCATGAGAAATATAGGTATCTTTTCAAAAGGAGCCAAAGAGAGTCATGTGTGGACATAATTGATAAATGCACAGTGCTGTCCTTTTGCACATGCAAATTTGCTAACATAAATACAGACTGGCATGTGTACTCATTAGTTTATGGGCTCTGTCTTGGTACCTGCTTGAATTTAGCCCTTAACGTTATTAGTTGCTCTGATTGAATGCTGCATTTTGACTAGATGAAACCAGAAAATCTGAGTTCTGGTTCAGTTTTGGTGTTGTATTACATGAAGCACGCTCTTTGAAGCCTCCTCAGCTGAGCAATGCACAAAGGAGAAACCCCCTTCTCCTAGCTGATCCATGGGAAAGTAATCATTTGCCAGCCACCATTCCCTTCTGCTGTTGTATGGGACTGTGAGTGAAAAGTTGATCTCTGTGTTTCCCTTTTGCAGATGATTGGTGTCTCAAGCTACAGCAGAGCTGAGCTTCAGCATTATCTGCTGGTCCACAGTGATTTACTTGAAAAGCTGAATGCAATGGAATACCAGCTATTGAGTAATTAATCTCATATTTGTTCTCTTTGTTGAGCAGCACTTTGTTCTCTCTTTGAGCAGCACTTGCTCAAATGGGAACAGTTGTGTTAATAGGATGGTAAAAAGTTGCTTGTATGATGGTATTTAAGCCTTACCACCAAAGGTGAACACTTTGGGAGTAATTCTAATGGTGACAAGCCTGTTGTTGGAATTGGGGAGATTCTTCTTTCAGCTGTGATGATCCAACAGTGCTTTTGCATCTGGTGCTTGGGTAATTCCAGTTCATGAAAGGTTGTCATGATTAATAGAGCAAATACTCTGAACACTGATGGAGGAAGAGGAGCCATGGGTTTGGAGCGTCTCCAGCAGGAGCCCACTGCAGCCATGACTTTGACGCTGTGCAGGCCCTGCACTTAGTAGAATACAACATTTATTTAGGCACCCTCTCAAATGAAAGGGAAATGCTCAGTGAGGCAGATCATATATTATACATTTCAGCGACAGCTCATTTGTCACAGATCTGGTAACTGAGCAAATGGTACAGCTCTCTTTGGAAATGAAGGTTATTTTAGTAATTTAAAAATAATTTTTTTTATTAATGCATAAATGAATCTCCAATATTTTTAAGTGTGATTACTGGCCTGAATGCATTTTTTTCCTAATTGAAAGCACAACTCATAATAATAAAGGCTTTTCTAACACTTCCTAGTTCAACTGTGCCAGAAGCTTTTTAGAATACTGTTATCTTTCTTGAAATTTAGAAGATTCTACTTTTTGATTGTGAAGAAGGCCTGCAGGGGGCTTTATTAACAGTTACTGAAAGCCAGTATTGAATTTTATCTAGAATTTTAGGAGAGGATTATAACCAATTTATTTTTGAGTGGTGGTTATTGTTTGTGAACAGGGGACATGCATGAACAACTGAGGAGGTGATTCTGCCCCTCTATTCAGCCCTGGTGAGGCCTCTTCTGTAGTGCTGTGTTCAGTTCTGGGATCCTCAATCCACAAGGGAGACATGGAGGTCCTGGAGTAGGTGAAGTGGAGGGCTACAGAGATGATTAAAGGACTGGAGCGCCTCTCTCAGGAGGAAAGGCTGAGGGAGCTGGGTCTGCTCAGCCTCGAGGAGACAGGGCTGATTGGGGACCTCGGCAATGTCTGTCAGGGTCTGAAGGGAGGTGTCAGAGGGTGGAGCCGGGCTCTGCTCAGTGCTGCCAGGAAACAAGGCATGAGGGAATGGGCAGAAAGTGATGCACAGGAAGTTCCACCTGAACGTGAGGAAGAACTTCTTCACTGTGCAGTAACTGAACATTAGAACAGATTGTCCAGAGGTGTTATGGAGTCTCCCTCACTGGAGACATTCGAGAACCATCTGGAAAAAGTCCTGTGCCATGTTCTCTGGGATGACCCTGCTGGAGCAGAGGAAGTTGGACCCAAGGACCCACTGTGGTCCCTTCCTACCTTGCCAATTCTGTGATTCTGTGTAAAAAAGTTTAAAAAAATGTTTTAAATTTTTTCTTTTTTTAAAAAAAATGTTTATAATCTCTTGTCTCAGGTAAAAATTGTTGTGAATTTTCTGATTTTATAAAATGTATACCTTTATATAAAATTTTTAATTGTACTGAGGCAGTTTATTTTTATTTCAAACAATTGTGTTTGTTTTGTGTGGCTCATTTTTGGGATTTAAAAGCAGGGAGGGAAGCCAGATATTCTTTTTCTCTCTCTTCAAAAGTGGCTTGACATTAGCACAGAGTGTGTGGTGGAACAGCTGGGCTCTTATGGGTGCAGAGTAAAGCCTGCTTTTAGTGAACTACGGTTCAAAGTTACTAAGACCCAACTTCTGTGGATGATGCTGGTGATATTTCCTCAGGCACAGACCTGACAATGTGACATCTTTACCTCTGTGGGCAGATCAGTGCAGAGGTGGTGGGAGAAGGAGAGGAAGTTGTGTTTGTGCATGGTTGGCCCAGCACCCACCATCCCTGTGACTACGGGGCTTCACAGGAGAAAAAAGAAGCCCTATTTAGTTTCTGTCAGACCAGTTTTAAAAACCAGGATTTCAAATTTTAGTCAGATAGACAGATAAATAGATAGATGGATAGAGGGAGAGGGAGAAAGTGTTCTTGATCTAGCATAACTTCATGGAAATACATTTGCAGATCTGAGGTGTGCATATGAATGCACTCCTTCCTTTGTTGTCACAAAATAACTTTCCTTGTTTTCTCTGGTGGGAATTCATCCACATTAAATCACTTTACAAGTGTGTAGTCATTTGGATTCTCAAGGCAGTAAGTTATCAATTGCTTTGAGTGTTGTCCCTTGACAATGCCAAATGTGGTGCTGGTAGCGTTATTTCTCCAAAGAACAGAGATGCAGTCATGGACAGAATATTAAATAATTCTTTTTTTTTCCTGTGTAAAAAAAGTTTTATGCTTTATTCTCCCTCCATATAGATAATTTCAATGATTTCTTGGAAAACAACAATCTGTGTAGATGGTTGAAGTGTCAGTAATCACATAAATAACTTCCCACCTGTAGTAAAATACTCGTCCAGCTGTACCAAGCTGTGCAATTTGACAACAGACTGATTTCAGTTTGCTACAAGCTAAAAAAAGAAGCCAGGTGAAACAACAGAATGCTGACATTTAAGTAGGAGTAATAAATCAAACTGGTGGGTGGGGGAAAGGAATGTTCCTGTCATCAGAAAAAAAGCCTATTTTTTTCATGTAGAAATGAAATGCATTTGCAAAGGCTGGCTTGTTCACACTCCATACCATTGCATATTAAATAAATGACTAAACAAACACAAAAAAGTATAATTACAGCCTGTTAGATAAGTTCAGTAGTTTACCAGTGTCAGAAGTATCAAATTTATTAGAAGCACAACTTGAAAATATTTAACAGGGTATTTGCCCTTTTTTCTCTGTTCTGGTAATCTCTACACTTATATTCCTGCCAGAGCTCTCTTTTAGGATCTGTATTTGTAAGAGCTTTCACTGAAAACTGAATTGATCAGTCTCAAAACTAATTTGTTCAGTTCTTTATTACTGGGCTAGGAATTACTCCTGTAAACCTGTAATGATTCTCTAGTTTGTCCTTGGGGAGTTAACTCTATTGCAGTCAGTGAGAACTTCTTTTCCTGGAAAGATAAGTTCTTTGTTGGACCTATGTAGTGCATACAGATAATACCTCTTCATATTTTCCTCTTACAGTTCTTCCCTCTCATGCCTTAGGACCTGCAGTTAGGAATTAATGCTTTCCATCATTTGGTGTAATTAAGTACCATCTTAATTTTAGGCTTTTAGGCTGAATATTCAAACAAAACTTATGTGTCTGTAGGAGTGAATAAGGACTTCTCTTTCAAAACCCATTCACAGAAAACTATTATTAGCAATAATAAAAAATACTTTCTGATTCATAGCAGAATATTTGAACTCAGATATAAATTCCTTGAAATCACTGAATTTTTCAGCCTGACTGAAATTTTCTTTGTGTTTCAAGTGGTGTATTGTTGAAGTCACAGTGTGTTGAGTTTACCAAATTTTAGTGTAATTTTGACACGATGGCCCCATTGCCCTAGGTGAATTAATCAAATTACATATATGATATGTCTTGTTTCCAAACTGGGTTTGTATGGCTTTTATAGGATTAATGAACCATCTTAATATAAGCTGTGCAAAAATGGCAGTGAATTTATTTGTTGGTGTTGTTTGCTGGATTTCATAGGAGTACTCCTGTGCTAGCTGACCCAGTGCAGTTCAGCTGCTGGCTCACAGGAGGGTTTTTTTAGCACACTGCTTTTCTCATGACTGAGTTGTTGTCATTGAATCTGTATGATAGAAGATAACAGAGCTGGAAATATACCTGCAACCTTGCTTGTGACATTTCAAGGACTGATATGAATCATGCTAATATTAAGCCATGACTATTTTTGCACAGGGATGAATGTATGTTAAGCTCATAGATGTACTCTATCTATAGCTATCTGTATATATATATAAACTTGTGGAAGAGTCAAGTGACAAATGGACCTCCAGATTACTAGAAAATATAGATGAATGCCACTAGCTAGAATTACAGTCTGATGTTACATCCACCTGGTGCTCCAAGGGACTGCTGAAATTAAAGTTTAGGCTATTTCCCTTCATATGTTAGTGGTGTGTGTGTGCTGCAGTTCCTAAACTGATAGCAGTATATGAAGTGATATTTAACAATTAATTTTAATGAGTTATGTGGGTTTTACATGGATTATACTTATGATGATTATAGAAATGAGAGAAAGGTAAAGGAAAAATGTCTGTTTTCCAGAAAACTGCCTATCTACTCTCCTAGAAATAATATGGGAATATAATATGTGCCATATAATAACACTCTTCCCTGATAAGTAACAGATGAGATACTATAGTGTTGTAACTGTGGTGAAAGCAGTGTCAATGGCACTCTTTGTTTGACACTAATAAATGTAGATCCTCTGGGCTGGACTGCTCTACCAGATTTTCATCTAAGACAAAGCAGGGAAGAACTGCTCACAGGACTCCCCAGACCTGTTCCAGGTCCTGGCTCTGAACCTGGTCTAGATCTGATAGAGATCTGGAATTTGTTATTGCACATAGAAAACCATAACAAAATGTGCTGATTGATGTATTCTGTTCCTTAAACAGATCTTCCTCTGAGCAATTAAAAGAACCTCATTGCGCTACACCTTCTTCAAACTCTCTTGAGAGTGTCTAAAGTAACTTGATGTACAGATAGCACATAGAGAAATAAATGTATTAAAGTTCCCTAATATTTGTAATAGTCTGTCTTTACTTGCTTATAATATTGCCAAAATGTTGTTATTTCAGTTAAAATTTTCTACTTTAGGCTTAATTGTTTTGGAAAATGTTAAGCAAAATTGGTTCAGTCATTGCTAAGAAGGTACCAGGAGGGTCTAGTTTACCTAAGTTTAAAGATATGCAGATAATGTATTGAAAAGTTCTAGTAACTTTGATCTTTTACAGGTATGGGGAAGTCAGAATTTGGTAGTCATTAATGTCTTTTGTCATTCTATGAGAAAACCAGTGAGTTTTGTTCAACTTTTAAGCTTCTTAAAATTTTACATATCCTGTTGAGATTTGATAGAATTCAGCAGCATCGTCTGCAAGATCCATTCACATTAAACATATCCTGGCCCTTATGCTTCTCCAATCTGATAGCCAGACTGTGTGCTTCACGACCATAGTTTGTATTCTAGCCTAGGACTCTAAGGGACAATCAGGACTTTTCATTCCTTTTTCTTCTTGCCAAGCTTCTCAGCTTCACTGTAAATAATACAAGTCACAAAGGCATAGATTTTGCTCTTAGTGGAAAAGACCCATTTCATATTACCAGTTGTATAACAGATATTACAATGTTGTGTCCTAACTTGACTGGGCATATTTATTCACAAGGTTGCTGCACATGAAGCTGAATTCCAGCCTGAATTACACTTGTTTACTCCTGAACTTAAAATATAAAACCAACCTCTACCCATAATTTTTTCACACAATGATTTGCATGAATAAAGATATGTTGCTTAATGGTTATTTTGACTCATTGCAGCCCTTGAAAAACCATGTTCAAGGTGCACGACTGAAGTTTGTGGTAATTGTACCATCTGGTAATCTGAATTCATAGGCAAGAGCATGCCTGGAGCATCGAAGGATAAATCTCTCTGAGGTTTAAATAGTTTATATAGAGCGGTCTGGCAATAATACAAACTTTCTACCCCAAGCCTTCTCCACGTCCCATCTAGGCCTGGGAATTGGGAACATGCTTTACTAGTTAGCTACTACTGATTTCTGTGTGTTTTCCAACCCACAGTGAAGTTTTAATTTTAATTGAAGGAGGGAGAGGGAAGAATTTCATAGTGAGATAGCTTTTTGCTGACATGTGCATGAGGATAAGGGGAAGATAGGAAGCCAAAAATATTCTAAAAACACAAGTTAATGGTCCTATTTCCTATAAGTACTCTTCAGTGTGCTGTCCAGTAAGTTTCATGTAACAGCTCTCCTCATGGCAATGCTGGTTCCATTGTGCCAGCATGCCTCTTTGAAAAAAGTATTAAGCAGTCTAAATTTCAGCTGAATACACAACTCTAACTAAAAAAGAAAAAAAAATCCATTTGTTTTCTTTCTTAATGGCCAGCCATTAGTGACTCTGAAAATAGAATGCATTTCGAAAGTAGTTTAAGAGCTACTTTCATCAATCTTTATTATTTATCGGTTGACACGGATGACAGATCTGAGCTACTTTATAGTTGAAGGTGTGGCTGATGGTTTGTGTGCCCTTCTTGACCTTGTCAAGGGCAAATGCAGTTTAAAGTTGTTTATAAACTATAAATCTCATGGTAAAGAATGATGTGTGCAGTATACTTCTAAAATGATTAAAAGTACACTGTGTAAACAGGATACTGCTGTGGGGAAATCCCTGAAGAGTGTGATTCTGCTCAGACCACTATGACTGCTCATGACACATAGTGCAAGCGGATCATTAAAAAAAGGTTTCTGTCGCTACACCTGGTGACTGGCAACAATTTTGTGGGGATTAGCTTCATGTAGCAATGAAACTACTACAAGATGTTTTTGTTTACAGTTTTAAAGAAATGAGGTTAAAACAGAGTTCCATTAATGGGTTCAAGAGAATGGCTCACAACACTTAGAAATGGCTGCTCTGTTCCTCACCCTCTGAGAGTTTAGAGGTGTATGGGAAGAGCAGGCTGCTATGGCTTGGGTGCTCAGTCTCAAACTGGATGCCTGTGGCTGTTAGACAATTGCCCTTTAATTATACTCATTCCAAGCCCTGCCTTGCCTCTGGACAGGTTCATTCATTCTGCAGCACCAGACACACTTCTCTGTGCTTTTTGCATATACTATAATGTTTGAAGGAAATCGGTGTGTATTGATGTGTCACTGCTACCCTGTGCTTAACTCAGACAAGGCAGAACAGGATTTGAGTATTTGAGAGAACTATTTGAAATGCTTTTTCCAAAGCAAAGACCAGCACGCTCAACACTTGCAGTTCTAAGAAAAACAAGCTGTACACAAGACATAATGGACTTGCCATGGCTTGTGGATAAATCTGTTAGTTTATTCATGATTCACAAGCTTATACAAATTTCTGTGAAGGTATTAGAAAGTTTTGATCCTAGAGAGCTTAAACTGATTGCAAAGTGGTATATAACTGTACAGTTTTGGCACTCTAAAATTACCATGATTAAGTGGTGAAAAAATTGCATATTTGGTGGTGAGATAAAATAGAAACAAGAATGACTGCCTGCTGATGTTGGTTTTGTAAGATGACATTTCATCTCAGCACTATAGAGAATTTCTTTCTCTACTTCCTGCTTGAGGGTCCAAGTCCTCTCCTTGTGTAAGATTTTCTAACACTGTTTTTTGAATGGCATATTGTAATCCTGTGCAGTTCCTGCCCTCTCCACCCCATCGTCAGTTACCCATTAGGTTTTACTAAATGTAGAGGATAAAATCTCATGAAATTCTGGCATTGTGGAAACTGAGGATAATTTAATGCCCCACTAATTGATTTATTTAATTGCAAAGGTAGAACTAAATGACAGAGACTTGTACATGGTGGTTCCTAGTTCACTGCTTAAGTTTGTTTGCATATTTCGAATATTTCTCTGGTACATAGATCTTGAACTACAAAATTAGGATGTGAGTCTGCATTTTCTCGGATGAGTAAAGAGTTGGGATTTAGACTTCAAACATTCCCATATTATAATTTTATACTTCCACATATGGCTTTTACTAGTTTCTGGAATATTCAGATAGAAATCAGATGTCCCACTGAGGAGTGTTTGTACTTCTCTGGATGAGTTTGCAAAGGGCATCTCAAAGGCAAGGTTATATTTTATCAGTTGTCTTATAAAAAGTATGTTGGACAGTTTGCTATGATGCAGTTCTAGACATGCTTCCCTCTAGTAAGCAGAGGTGAATGTCCTAAACAAGGTTTGTACTAATTTTCCTCTGTAAATATAAACTTTAAAAGACAGACCCGCTGTGAGAGCTGATCTGACCCTGTACACAAGGGTTGGGCTTTTTTCCAAAATTGTAGAGCAGGACCCCTTTTGATTTCACACAAGCAATGCTTTTCATGCAGTGTTTCCAACCAAAGTGCAAAAAGACAGTAGTGGTATGTGAAAATGAAAAACTAACTGGTCACTGAGTGTGTTTCAGCACGAGCACGGACTGGACTGGAACTCCTTTAGGCCAATTACATGAATAGCTCCTCTTTTTGTGGTGTTTTCTTCTGCTTTTCATCAAGAATCAGGAAGAAAACTTTCCTCTTGCACATAGTAGCTTTATTTAGGTCTTGCCAGCTTTGCTTATTGACCTGTCAGAATCCAGATTGTCTTCAGTAAGGCAATAATAACAATAATTAAGAAGACAAAGGGAGACGGATCTCTGGAGTCTGTAATTGGAATTTAATGCAATATCACACAAGGAGAGTAGAAAGGAGCAAGAAATGATGGAGGAGGTATATGGAAAGTTGTAGAGAGGCCAATAGTGCTAATTTTCTTGGGGGTGGGGGGAGGGTGATGGAGGGCAGGGAAGGGGAGACATCTGATCCCCCCTGCTTTATTTGAAAATTAACAGTTTTGTATAAAGCTGTTAATGCTCCAGGTCTTGGCTGCTACCAATATTTTGAAACTCCTCTGTTTAGTATGCACATTAGCTATCTAGCTTGTGAGGCAGTTTGGAGTTTTGTTTAGGTGTTTAATTCAACTTATGAACTAAATATTAGAGAACCACAGTTAGACTCAAGCCAAAAAGAATACTTTAGACCAAATTTTAATCCACAGCAAAAGCTTTCTCATTGTCTCAACTTAGCATTTTATGCTATTTTCAGCTAAACCAGAACTGTATGATCAAGCAGCATAGCTTTTTATAATATATGGTGGGCTCCAGGGTCTGGTTGCACGCTAGGATTTTGCAACTTTGACATATTTTGAAGCCAAGATATGATTTTGCTTTTCATCTCAAAAACTCCCACAGTCCAAAAGCAGTACATTGATGGCTACAGATTCTATGTTGGGGATGAGGACATTGGAGTCTGCTGAGCAGCACTATCTTTGCAGGTACATGACAGAAGTCACCTTAACCAAGTAAATATATTTCATCAAGCTCCTAGGTACTGCACTTCTGAACTTTAAGGAGCAAGAATGAATATTAAAAGTGGAAAACCCACAAGAGGATATAATTGATCTCCTTATAGCTCAACTGATCCAAAACATATTTTTGCAGATGCATATTCCAAGAACCACCCACACAGTCACTGATCTGAGCAGACTAAGCAGCGTTAAATGGTAATGCTTTTTCCTTTAGTATTTTTTGATGGTTAGCAGAGTTGCCAGTCTGCTAAAGAACTGTTCTTTTATAACCATCCCAAAGTTGCCAAAATGTTATATAAATTGATGAGTGCATAGTATTTCTTACTCTAAGGAAATGTCACAAATCTTCCTAGACATCTCTTGGTGTGGTTTTCTCTTATTCCGGTCCTATTTAATAGCTACTTGCCCAAATGTTTGTTGGTTTTGGTTATAAGAGGAATACATATCCCAAGTACTCTGGATGTATTATCAAGATATGCAGGATCTATACTTTATTTGCCCATACTGTGATAAAATAATGCTGCTTTTAGAAAAGAAAGTAGCAATATAAATGCTTAAAAATTTAGACAGTGCTTTACAGGCTTTAAATATGTACTTCTTAGGCTAATTTTACAGATTATGTACCTGCAGCATAAATTTTAAGTGGCTTATCTGAGATGAAAAAGCACCTGCAGTTGAGTCAATACTATTTGAAATGCTGACTGTTCTAATTATGATTAAGCTTAGTCTTTTTTAGATAAGATCTTTTAAACATAATCTGGAGTCTATGTGGCAAACTTTTTGTTGCTGTAGAGCAGTACAGCTGGTGGAGAATCCCATGAGGATTCTGACCCACTGATTTTTCAATAATATTTCTGTCAGACTGAGAAAATGGGCTCCATAAGGACAGATGGAGAGGAAGAGGCTGGGTTCTTGTTGCTTTTCAATTAAGGAAATAATCAGACATGATGTAAGGACATTCTGCTGAAGATTGAACCCATTGGATCTCTTGAAGCTTTTCAAATGTCTGATTGTCTGGCAATAGTAGAGCTGATAGTACAGTACAGTGGTGCTGTATCTTCAAAAAACTCACTTATTTTAGCTGTTGAAGATAATTAGGATATCCCTCACCACTCACAAGGATTTCTAACCAAATAAAAAATGTATTATTTTATCTGTTCAACATAGTATTTTAGATTCTGACCTTAGAGAACCCTGGTGACAACAGTGGATTAATGAAAGTCTCAAAGTAGTTTGCACTGCTTATATATTAAATAATGGCTTGTTCCATGTGCATTCAGATCACCAGACTCATATCAAGTTCAGTGGTCTAAAGCTGGAGCTGCAAGTTGCTCTCAAGTTACCTTTCCAAATAGTGATGAGTTCCTAGATGAGGATGAAATGTGCTGTTGATTCTGCCCTGCTCTTTCTATTCCTTCAGTCTTAAATGTACTCTTTGTACATATTGTATTTTTTATTGGGCTACATATTGCTTAAAAGTATAAAACTTCTGGAGCTGGAAAGGCCTCAGTCTTTACTCAGTAAATTCACTCAAATACACACAATTTATGTGGCCTCCAGGTTCCATGTTTCCAGCCTCTCCTCAGAGGGCCAGTGCTGCAGCTCCCTCCATGGTGGTGGCCTCCACTGGGATTATTCCCATTTATCAACATCTGTCCTGCCCTGGGTACCACAGCTGGCAACAGGGATGGGATGGGATGGGAAATGCTTACCTGTCATTCCACCCTGCACACATCTGCTAGAGCAACTTCAGCCATCGCCCCGTGTGTCCCCATCACAGCTACCAAAGCAGCACTGACCAGAACCAGAATGTTAAGGACATGTGCACAGAGCCAAACACAATCTAGTTTTATGGTAGGTAGAAACTGGAGACTCCGATTTTCCACAAGAAGCCTTGTGTTAGGGGTCATAGAGCACTACAAATTCCAAGAGTTCTTTGATGTGAATGAGGTCTGTCCAGACATTCCAGCACAACCCTTTCTTGGGGGGTTTACTATACTAGATATTAAAAAAATATGCTGATTATGCTTATTTTGCAGAAGAGAGATTTTCTCCTAAACTTTGTCATTAAAATTGTTTTCTCCTTAAGAGGTAGAAGAGGATTAAAATATTCACTCCAAGCCAACCACTGATACTTTTTGACCTCCAACCATAATAAACAGGAAAAATGTTAGTTTTAAATAAAATTTCTTTGATTATTAGCATAAAAAATACACTAAGCCCATTGGGTATTTTAAAAATATGGCCAAACAGCCAAGGTCATAATAAAAATTAGTTGCTACCATATGTGAAATAATTCTACAGCAGTCTTAGTATGTGCGTCTGTGTATTACCATTGTTTCACTGTATGGAAACATCTACTTTTGATTCTAATTACAGATATTTACACATGCACGTTGTAGCAGAATAGGCCTCCTTTGGGTGCTGTGAAATTGGGTGTCTTGACTGCTTCAAGATCAGCCTGGCATGTGAGCAAAAATATTGGAAATGCCTGTGGTCCAAAATCGGTATAAATAGCTAAAAAATGATGCTGAAACTGGAATTGCAGAATGGGAAAATTTCAGTTAAGATGAAATTTAAATGAAATCAAGTTAAATCTGTAGTAAGAATAAAAGAGTTGAAAGGGTAGAGGAATCCTCAAGAAAAACTCATTATGTTGCATAAGACAGATTTATTTTACAAAGAAACCAGTGCTGGTTTCTACAGATAGTGTAGGTTATACAGAGAAGTAGAGGAAATAATTCATAATTGTAGTCAGTGGTATAGGTAATCTCAAAGAATCAGTGAATGGATTAATGTCCCAAAATCCTGAAACTGGATTCAGAATAATTTTTCTTAAAAACCCTGAACAAAACCCCACTCCCAAAATGGAGGTGAAGGAAAGATGATTTCTTTTAATTTTGTTGCTTTTCAAGACCTTAGAGGATATTGTTACTCTTTTCTCCAGGAGTGTGGGGCCTTCCTTCCTCCCTTGTGAAATTCCCATATTGTCTCCCAACTACATTTAGGTAAAAAAAAAAAAAAAAAAAGTATTTGAATCACATGAAAATAAATCACAAATTAATAGCAATAACAGAGCACCAGTTTTTTATTTGTTTTCAAGCTTTCAATTATTGATTTAGGGTAAGTGTTCTACAAAATGTTATGACCTATATCTTGAAAAAAATACCAGTGGGTTTTGGTGGTGTAATGTAACGAGACTTGGATCTCCACAGAGCTGTAAGTACTGCTTCCTTCAGTTGCCATCTCTTTGTGGTAGCTGCTTTATATCAAGGGGCATCTTTCTGGTTTGTGTTTTAAATTGGTAGATTTTGGGAGAAAATTTCATGTATTTGCAGGATTGAATCACAGATGCTATTTGACGAACACAGTTGATTTGATAAACTGTTTTTTTCACATTTAGGGAACAATAAGCAAAATTATGCATTGTAAAAAAGGCAAAGGCAAAACGAGAAATATATTTTTCAATGCTACTTCTCTGTTTCGTATTTTCTGTGACATGAGAATCAAACTATTTGGGAAAAATAAAGGCAAATGTCTCTGGGTATGTTTTGATTCATTTATTGTTTACATTTTGACTAGAATACCCATTTTATTGTTCATATTCAATATTAATAAGTTGTCTTCAATTAATTATTCAATAGCAAATAATATTTGTATACACTATACAGTAATATGATTATTCATTTCCTATGGAATTTGTGTACTGTTGTGACCTATGTTAAGTAAATTAAAATATCTCCCTTTTCTGTGTAAACAGACCAAGTGTATTGCTGGAATTAAATTAAGGTGTCAGCCTTCCTGAAAATGAAACATTGCAGACAATAAAATTGCTCCCTATAAAATAATCTAATACTTTATCCTTTGTAGTAAATAAATAACTGAATAAATAGAATAAATCCAAGCAGTAGCAAAAATAATAGTAAAAGAAAAGTTTAACTGAGTCTAAAAATCATTTAATATTGTAAACAGTGTCAGGACTTTCAGTGGGACAATGGAAAGCTTCCCACCAGACCATAAAGGAATCCTGGGAACCTCTTTTTAATATCAAAAGGCTCTGTCATCCTAGTGCATACTTTGTGTCTGCCTTCAAGTCTTCACTGGGCACCCTCAGATGAAAACATTGCAGCCTCTGCTCCAGTCTCAGACAGACTTTTCTAACATGCTCTGCCAGATTCTTAGGGCAGCCTAGAACCCGTTTTTCCTTCCCCCCATTACTGTGATGGCTGGCCAGTCAGTCACTCAAATATGCCCACAATGTGCCCTTGCATGCCAGCAAAGCTTTGGAAACTTAGAATCTAATTGCTCTCTTCTTATGTCTTCCACTGAAAATGAACCCATGGCTCTGGATAGCATTTATTTCCAGCCCAGAGCAGCAGACACAAAGCTTGTATTAGTGGCTCAAAGCCTTTGGAAAACACATAGGAAGTTGTTATTTTCTAGAATTACTAAATATTCTTGCTTTAGCCTTTTGTTCCATGGACTTTTCCAAGTCTAAAAAAAAAAAAAAAAAAAAAAGTCAGTTTTGTAGCTGAGTTGAAATGCTTTAATTTGAAAGGTCACTCATGTATTTTTTAGAAAAGTAAAATTATTCTGATGCACACACACACAAAAAAGAAATCTCTGAAGATGAACTCAATTGAATCAAAATAGTGTGAAGCTAAGTGAGTGAAGCCCAGAGTTGTTCCCACCCTGCTTTTACTGTGTGTATATACCCTGGATAGTAGTAAATGTAAAATTTTATATTCCTATAAAGCCAAATTACTTTTTTGCATTGCTTTACTAAATAAGGTCTGTAGTGGAGAGGCTGGAGAAGGAAGAGCTTTCTGTGGCTAACTTTTTGTGAACCTTTGGGGGGCTTGCAACTCTGTTGAGAGATCCCCATTGACAGAAACTCTTTATGAAGCTTCCCTTCGTTTACTGGAGAATAAGCAGAAATGACAGGATAGGTCAGGCCGTACTGCATTTTGATATGTAACAGCTTGGCATTTTAGTCAGATACTGTTAAAATTTAAGTTTGCAGATAAAATGCAGTTGTTGCTGAGTAATGTAAGAGCAAAAGAAGAGTCCTACATGTTTTAAGATTCTCTCATTTCACTCCCTCTTGCCCCAGCTCTAATTAATCTTTCTTTCTTCACCCAAAAGATCCTGTTCTGGAGGCAAGTCTGCCTGTTTACCTGGGAGTTTTGCATTACACACAGGCTCTCACACTTTCTAGCTAGAGCTTCAAACTTCTGCTGTTTAATTTTTATTTAATTTTTGTACAGGGAAAATCTGCAGATGCCACTTTCTTTGTTGCCCCAAACAGCTGCAAAGGAACCATACTAGAAAGCTAAATTTCAGAGAAAAAACCCTGCATTTTGCTAATTCAGTGCAATAATCCAGACTTTACTGGAAAAGATAAAAGGGAATCACTAAAAGCAGATGAGAAATTGATGGGTCATGTCCTGTGTTCATTATTAGGCAAAATTTGCCAAAAAGATTAAAAGTAATTTTCTCTAGATTAGAAGCTATTAAAGATTCTACCTGGTGTTTTAACAATTGCAAATCCACACTGTACACAGGTTCATTATTTTTAAATAAATATTGGCTAAAATGAACTTGATCACGTGTAGGATTTGGATTAAAATCAAATTTTGAATATGTCAGAATATAGGGTTTTACTTTGGCTCGTTGCTAACTTTTATAGTTCCCAAGATACAGTTCTGATTTTCAGAGGCTGGAGAGTAAAAAATTAGAAAATCTGTGTTAAGGATGATTAATAACAAATGGTTCTAATACTCAAATAGTTACGAAGTAGTTAGAATATTGCCACTTGTAAAAACATTTAAAATTAGATAGTCCTATACATCATTAGAAAAATATGTTAAATGCAGCTTTGAATGACATTTCTTTAAAACAGTTTCAGTAGAAATCATCAATATGACAGGTAAGGTTTAAAAAAAGTATTCAATCTTACCAATGCCTGTAAGTTCTTTTAAATAGTTGTTACACGCTCTGATTCTCAAAGAACATGACACTGATATTTACCATTTAATTTATGATGTAACAAATAATAGTGAGATGTACAATAATTACATAATAGCTAGGATCCACAAAAATATAGTAAGCAAAAATATGTATTTCTAAATGCTATATTCTCCAATGGGGTGGGAGGGGCTATTTTTTGAGTTTACTCTAAGAGACTCGTCTTTATTGTGGACTTCAAGTCAAAACTAAATCAGGGCTCATGTTCAAGTAGTCATATGGTGCTTTTTGTTGGTTTGAGTAAATGGTGTTTGTGAAAATAAGAAGTTAGGTGGAAAAGATGCTTTGACTACATGAAAGATCCTTGTAGTCAGAAATACAACAAATAATTTCTAGAAAAGAGTATTTTTCTGATATTGCAAACCACCATCCAAATAGAACTGTTTTGTTATACAAACACATAGCTGCTAGTTGATCTGAAACCTTATGCTTGCAGTTCAAAAGGAGCATGGCAAAGCATGATAGAAAATAATATTATTGTGAAATTGAAATCTCTGAAATAGGATGGAAGAATAAAAGTGAACAGTGTGCTGCTACAGCAGAGAAAGCCTGGAGGATGCTGGGTTGCATCAGCAGCAGATGAAGGCAGCATTCCACTCTACTCAGCACTTATCAGGCCACTCCTGGAACCAAAACTCTTCTGCTTTAGTCCTCACTGTACAAAAATATCGTGGACAGGCTGGAGAGGGTCTAGAGAAGGGCCAAAAAAGCAATGACATGACCCAAGTGAATGGCCTGAAGTTGTGTCAGGGATATTAGAAAAACATTCTTCCCTCAGAGGGTGTTTGGGCACTGGAACAGGCTTCCCAGGGAAGTGGTCACAGCACCAAGCTTGACAGAGTTCAAGAAGTATTTGACAATGCTCTCAGGCACATGGTGTGATTCTTGGAGTGTTGTGTGCAGATCTATGTGCTGGACTTGCTGATCCTTTCCAACTCAGAATATTCTATGACTCTGTGAAGATGTTGGCCTTAAACATTTCAAAAAATGTATTCTTATAGACTCATTTAAGTTGGAAAAGACCATTAAGATCAGTGAGTCAAATCCATGGTTGTCTAATTAGGTATCACCTCACTGATCAAGCCCTCTGAAACAGCCATTGAGTAACTATTGGTTAAAGCTGCAGCTTTAATTGCTGTGGAAGAGAAGGCATCTGGTTTTTTCACTGTATAGGGAGGAATTAATACAGGAAAGAAATATAAATGGGGAAGGCTTTTAGAACCAGGGTTGGGGTTTTTTTTGTGTGTGTGTCCCTGGCCAATATCTACTCTTAGACACTAGCTAATATTTCAAGTGTAAAAAACCACAGCTCATTGCAACATTTTTCTGGCAGTTGACTAAGTTTGTTCAAGTGCAGGAGAAAAGATAGACTTGCTATGGGGTTATTTTCCTGATTGGTCCCTTGCCATGATTAAACTGCTCAGCTGAGTTTAAACGATAACGAGTTTGCAGCCTGGGTTGTGGTCAGGAACACTGAAGTAGTACAGTGAAGGGCAAGTAACTGCTGTGGTAGAGTCAAAACCATGTCCTGCAGTGTGCTGTGAACTGGATGGCATCTGGCTGGATCCATCCAGGTTGCATTTTAAGGAAGGTGAAAGGTTATGCAGGCTGCAATGGGGAAGGCTTTCAGCAGAGTACAGCTGCTGGAGGGAGGGAGCGGGGGATAAAGTAATCCTTTAAAACAAACAGAGTTGGTTAAATAATGCCATGAAACTTCCAGTTCTCAACAATGACCAGAGATCAAGCTTTGTTTGTATATACAGGGCTGAAGGTTAACCAGTAACTAAAATCTCCCCTGATTGCCACAGGTTTACATTTTCTCTGTCACCGATGTTTGCCAAGTGGAATCTTGTGAGATTAGAAATAATACAGCTGGGCAAACGGGTATGTTATAGGGCTTACCCAAACAGAGCTGAGAGGGGACCACTGTGATACAACACACATGGTGGGCTCAGACCACTCCAAGAGGCCTGGTGGCTCCAGTCACAAGCAAGGGCTGAATGCAGAAAATTTTAAAGCAAACTCCATTGCTGAAAGACCACACTTCCCTCTCATTTCATATTTCAAAGAAGATGCAACAGTAAAAATGCTGCAACTAAGAGAAGTTACGAAGGGATTTTCTTTTTGTTTTCCCCAGTGTATTCTCCATGTGGTTTGACAGCCCTTTGCACCAAGCTGGTTTCACTCTTTGCAGTCTTTCATTCTCACGCCATTTGCTGAAAAGCTGTTGATAATCAAAAAGCAGTATAAATAACTTCACTAAATAGTGGTAACAGTAATAATAATAAGCAGAAAATGATATGTAATTAAAATGGTTTAGTCTAGTAATTTTCAAATAACTGAAATGTACAAGATTAATTCCCTTAAGGAAATTCTTTCTATTGACACTTTGTTCTTTTCACTTCTTTCAGCCAAGCAGAACTGTCTAATTGATTCTGATTCTAACTGTCTGATTCTTTATGGTTCTGCTATTCTTCTTTGAGCTCTAATGAGAGCTTATAGAAGTTTATTGATTAGAAATGTGATCTTGATGCCATTTCATTTGGCTGTTGAACCTCTTTGCTCATTGTTGCTTACAGGAAAAAATATTTATATTAATCTAAATTCTGCTGAGATAGAAATTAGTTGTGATACTAATAAATAATCTGGCAAAAATCATCAAAAAAATAGTATTGAGATGTATTGTATAAGTCTGTTTCCTATTCCAGCATGTCTGTAAATCTAGCATCCAGTCCGAGGTGACTCTTGTTACCCACTGAGATGCAGGGATGCTCTGGGACCACAGCTGGTAACACCTAGGTTTTGTGCAAAGGGGTGAACTTTGGTAATAAATTCTTGCTCAAACTCCTGAAAATAAATACAATTTCTCATGTCTAACAGCAAGAATCACTAAAGGTTGTCCCAGTGTGCTCAGCACATGGCAGAATAGACAGACTTCTGCTAAGGGCAGGTATGTTGCCTGGATAACACTTTTTTCAAGAACAATCCACAAAATACTGACTCTCATCATAATACAAAGTTTTACCTTGATATATTATATACATACCTGGAATATGATAAGTTTACTTTCTAAAGTACAGCTTAAAATCCTGAGTAAATGAAGTCTCCAAAACATGTCTGCATTGCAAATGTATTAAAGGCAGAGAAATAAAACAGAAGGCAATGAGAGAATTTATAATGTAACTGAATTCCTGAAGAATGGATTATTTCTTTCACATGCTGTATAACATTTCTAAGA
Source organism: Cettia cetti (assembly GCA_013401135.1). Lineage (NCBI taxonomy): Eukaryota > Metazoa > Chordata > Aves > Passeriformes > Sylviidae > Cettia > Cettia cetti. The sequence continues at coordinate 171,565 of VZUI01041772.1, forward strand.
TTCAAATGTCATCTGTACCTACCCTTGCTGAAAAAATACTTTGGACTCTCAGAGACCAGCACTTGATGTAAATACAAGTAGCCCACACTATGCCTCAAAGGCATCTTTAAATTTATTCAAATTCTTTTTCACAGACTGATTGGTTTGTAGAATTCTGAGAACTGACATGTGCTATTAATTTGATTCCTTAACCCAAACTAAACTCCCCTCACTTTTGCCCTTTTTAACTCCTGCAGAAATAAAAGTTTGAATAAGGCTATTTGTACAGTGCAGCAAAAGATTGAGCAGAGTCTGTATTGGAACAGGGGGCTTCAGTTCTGTAGTATCAACTGAACTGTGTAACATTATCACCTACTGAGCTCCATGAAACTTGTGTGTGAGGAATTTTTGCTTTATTGGCTCCATTTCTGTATCATAGCTTCAAAGATAAGCGTTTTCACCTCTGCATTTTATCCAAATCTGACTCTCATTTTGATTCTTTCCCTTAAATTAAAAAGTTATTTACACTTAAACATCTCTATTTCTGTTTTTAATTAATGTCATGTAGAAACATCTCCAGATGCTTAATTCTCTCTTCTCTCTTGCACTTTTGTAGAAATGGAGTACAATCAGGACCTTGCAAGGCTGTTATGAAAATTCTTATTAGTTTTGGAATTAGTTGTGTATACTGCTTCCAAATGGTGAAAAACTTGGGCACATATATCCTTTGCCTCATATAGTAAATTCCTTAAAAAGCTGGAACTATATCATAAGTTTTCACTTAATTTTATTCGGTAACAAACCAGGAAAAAATTCAAGAACTTCAGAATTATAAGGTCAAAGTCCACCTGTTGTAACACTTTATTTACTGACCCTCACACCATAGAAAGAGATAAGCAAGTGATTAAGGCTTTTTCAAATTAATGTGATTAAAATGCTAATATCTTTTATCCTAACCGTCTAATATATAGTCAGCAAAACAAAGGACCTGTGAAAGCATTTAGCAAGTAAATATTTGTGTATGAAAGACTAAACAAAGATAATGTTAAGGTTTGGTTACTATTAGCTGTTGCTTACTAATGAAAGTTAATAGGTAGTATTCAAAACCAGTTTTCAGAACACTTCAGAACTGCTTTAGCATTGTCAAGAGAAAAATACCTTTTCTTTAGATACTCTTGCCTTAGCAAAAGAGTATGAAGGTTTCACTGTTAGCACAGTTGGGCACCTTCTCTTATTCATTAGGAAAACTTTTATAAGAACCATTTAAGTGGCTGAGATCTTGAGACCATTGAGATGGCTGTCACATATTCCTATAATGTGTGTTTTTAACCACTTGAGTAAACAGCTGTATTTCTGTTGAGGCCATACGAGTGGCATCTTCACAGAGCTGGAGTCAAATTAATCAGTTTGGCACTCCATGTTTGTGTACTCTTGGATAAATTCTTGACAATAGGATTTTTCATGAGCTGTGGTGCCAGGGAATCTCTTCTATGAGAATAAGTCAACTCATATCATTAATATGGACCAAAGCTTCCTGATAAGTCCTTGGTAAATACTGACCAGATTGACTGAATTACTGAGATAAAACTATGCTATGTCAGCAGATTTGGCTATTAACTTATGTTATTGTGATAATGACTTCAGTATTAGAATAATATGCATGAAATTTTTGATTTTATGACTTTAGTGTTAACACTCATGAAAAAAAAAAAGTCACGTTTCTTAAGTTACTGGTTAACAGTTTGTTCAAGGTGTTTCTTTGGGTGGTCAGGGAATTTCTGTGTGAACATACAGTTTACCCATAGGCTGTTACAATGGTCCCTTTATATTTTGTAAAACTGCTCAAGAATGTTAAGTCTCTTCATTGTAATCCAATTTACAAAATTATCCTGTAATCTCTTAGGACATGAACCATTCATTTTAATGTGAACCATCATATAAGGTAATAGAAACCTGATTGCACTATGTAGAGAGAAATGTGGCTGCTTCCAGCTTTTTTTTTTTTTTTTTAACCTGGAAGTGAGTTTAAAATGGAATTTATAGTCTCTTGCTGATTAGTAAATTATAACAAACACATTGGCAAGAAATTCACGGATTGTTCTGAGAGACTGTCTGTAAACTTGCTGATGTATGCTAGAAAATATTCCCATAAATAATCCTATTGCTGTTAATAACAAGATTCACAGGAATAAAGCTGCTTACATCATGCTTTACAGAAGTAGATCCATGTGCCCAGTTTAGTATGGATTTCACTGATGGAAAGGGCAAAGAGCAGAGCACCATGCAAGGATCAGAGCATATGAAAGAGCTGCTGAAGTCCAGTGGCATAGAAACCTCTTGAACCTCTCTCCCCTTTCACATTTCTCATGAAATTTTCAGCTTCACAAATTCAGCTACTTTATTCAGGTTAATTTATTTTCATTGCATATGAGTAACAGACCAAAACTTTTCCCATTTTTCCCCATCTATGGTTAGCAAACAATGGATCCAGTTTTATGTAGCCAGGCTCAGTACTTGGGACACGCACAGAGCAGGTTTATTGCTCCCGCTTGCTTCTCCTAAACAATATAAAACTGAGGCTCAGTCACCACTGGGAATTAACTGTCTGTTGCAATCCTTTTGCCCATGCAAGTCACCATTTCATTTTGTGTAGATGTAACTGACAGCAGCAGCATTGTGAGGTATTTTTGGCCACAAGTGACTTTGAAAAATTCTGCAAGCTTCAGGTAACAAACTACTCCTGCATCTGGAGCAATTCCTAGTTTTGAGATTCAAAAAGAAAACCACCTTTTGATGTAAGATGTAACCCCAAGTCTGGGAAACTGATTCAGCCTGTGTTGATTTTGCACTTTGTGTAAAGATGCATTCATGAAACACATTTTACAGGCAGCAAAAGGAAGCTGAACCTTTTTAGGCTGCTCAGTTCACTCGGATATTCTGTGACTGCAGATAGTCCTAAGGCACATTTAAATCCCCTGTAAAGCAGCTTGGTTAACATTATGCTGTTGAATTTTCTAATGTGCATTTGAAGCAGTGGGGGATTTGGGAATTGGTTAATCGAGGTTTTTTTTACTCTCCTTGGAAATATTGGCAGATGAATTAACTTTAGGATAGCTGTTGTCTTCCTGATATTGGAGGTGGATGTTAGCTTCTTATAAAATGCTTAAGTTCACCTTTAGAGAAATCAGCTTGAAGGAGTTTAGGTATCTTTAGGTGGCTATTATTCCTTTCTCTTTAGCAGCATTTAAGTTTTATGTAGCTAAAGGTTAACCTTGAAACTCCTCTGAGATGTCAACATGAGCAGCCAGGGCATTTTTATGGCCCACTTTTCTTAGTGGAGACACTATCATTCATTACCAGTGGAGGATTCCACTTGCAGCAAAATCAGAAAGAACGAATGCTATTAAAAGATCAAGTCTAGCCTAGGCTGAAGTACACAGAATGCCTGTCAATATAAAAGAATTTACTCTGCTTAAATAAAGAGCAGTTTTTATAAAGTGTCAAGTCAGAATAGATAGTTGACAGTAAATCTTTGATCAGCTCCTGGAGCATGTAAGCATTTATGATAAAATTCTCTACTTGGATGTGTATGCTTAAGAATTTACTCCTACAGTTTTATCCTGATATTAGCTGCTCATTTTTTGGCTGTTATGTATGGGTGAGCAATTTTATTTACCTTCTCAAAGATAAGGAGGTATCCCATTTGTTTTCTTTGCCTGGCTTTGATATGTTTGATTTGTTGGTAGTGGTTTTCTGCTGTGATCCATTTCATAGTGTGTTTTTCTGTTTTACTGCTAGCTCAGAGCAGACGCATCATGACAAGGTTAGTCAGAAAATATAGTTCAGCAAAATGGTATGTAGATATTTTGAAGGTTATATCTGTCACCAGTCTCTCTGATTTCAGAAAGATTATTCTGTTTAAAAATTCTGATATGCTGTTGAATTACAGAAAAAAACCCCAAAATACCAACAAAACAAACTCCAACACCACCTCCCCCAGGTATGCAGCTTGTGCTAAGCAGAAACCTGTGGTGGTGGAACATAGTCTTGATTTCCTAATCAGGAGAGACTTCATTTTTGTGTTTCTCAGACCAGAAACATGAGAGATTAGTGCAAGTAGGGTGATTTCTGTGACTCTGAATGGAGGAAATCAGTCATTTTTGTCCCCTTCCAGCAGGGCACACTAAAGAACAGCACGAAGGTTACGTGTCCTCTGGATGCTCGTGGAGCCTCCCTTCAGCTGACATTAATATCTGTCTGGTGCCTTGGCAGACATACTTCTGCTTGACACCACTTTTCTGCCTTGTATATTTTCCTTCTCAAAATATATATTTATGTATATAAATATACAGCAAACTAGAAAGAAATTCAAACCATAAGACAGTATAGAATTCAGATATCAAGGTCTAGCTATCCATTACAGTACTGACATCTCTTCCACAAGACTTTATCAGTCACCTCCTTCTGCTTGGACATGCAGAAAAAAGGGTCCTGAGAGGACATGTTTTTGTAAAACTAGCAATATAGTACTGTGACAAGTTATTTTCTTTCCAGTATTATTCCAAGTCTTTTGTTTTTATAGGGTTTTTTAAATCCATTGTGCACTTACATGTAATGGAAATTTAGATTATAGGAATGATACTTTCAAAAAGTGTCCCTGGCAGTCTAATTGGCCATTCTATGTCATGATGTGCCATTGTGTGTTTATTCTTATAAATATTTGTGGATATTTGCGTTAATAAAATAAAAACATAACAGAAAATTCTACTGGGCTGTTATGACAAGAAAAATAAGACATTTGGTGTTAATTTCTAGCTAGTATTTATAGGGAGGGACTTTTTTTTTGGAGGAAAATAGTTTTCTAAATTATGATCATTGTGTTGAAACATTCAAAAACAAATAAATGGACTTGTTGAAATATAAAATCAATTTGAAGACACAAAATAATGATTTTATTTCTGTGAAAAACATGTTTTGGAAGGTTATAAAGCTGATGCAAAAGCCACGGCTCAGTTTCAGTAAATAAATAAAAATAAACTTTAGCCACAAAGTGAGTGCAATATTCTTTAAATAATTGCTGTCTTTCAGAATTGTCCCTTAGGTAGTGAGTAAAATATATATCAATTAATGAATGTAAGAAAGATGCAGCAATGCCTGTCACTGAGGATGTAATTAAGCTGCTTTACCTGTGTTACAGCAGAAGGAAGATCTTAACATATTTCTTTCACAAATATTTTAATGCTGTTTTTATTTCTATATAATTTTCACTGCTTTCTGGACAGGTATTAAATGTGTCCATGATGTGTATTTTGGCCTTTCTCTCATGTTGTCTCTGAGATGAAAATTGACTGGACAGTGCCATTTTTGGTTTTGGTAGAATTTTTTTTTTTTTTCAGAAAAGCAATAAATCTGCTTTAAAAAAGGATAAGCTGTAAGTTTGAGAAGGCCAGGAGAAGGAAGATGTCAAACATTTGGAGAGAATAGTGGAAATGCTTGTAATGAGTCATAGCTCCTGGTGGAACTCATTCTTCAAGTTGGGTCTGGCCTCTAAAAAACTTTATTTTCAGCACAAACAAGCTGTACACTTAGCATGAGAAATACAATGATAGAAAATTCATTAATACTTGCCATCACATCTGTTCCCCTTCTGTAGGTGGTCTTTCATACTACCTTTGTCACACATCACTCAGTGTTTTATGAGAAAGACCTTCACTTGATTTCAGGGAGGATTTCCAGTGTAGAGTGTGGAGAACAGTTGTGATGGATTTGTTGGGGCAGAGACAGGAGGTACCAATACTTCATGTAACTAAGAAGAAGTTGCAAGGGTTTTCTCTTATGTGAAGATGATAAATATATAAAGAATAGAGGTATGTCTGTACAAGTGTTTGGTAACAAAAGACGTATTGCCACAGACCTTCTCTGTGTACTCAGACACTGATCACTGCCAACTGTGTGGTTTAATGCACACAAGCAGAGGAGGGGGCCATCTTCATGCTCCTGTCACATCACATCTGTGTTTTCTTACTTCACGTCAATGTTGAAAATATCTGGAGAGCAGGTCTTTTTGACAGTATAAATGAAGAGTATGGGGTTGGATGTGCTTTCCTGTTACTGTTGTTTGGAGGGAATGATTTAAATCATTTCAGCACATTGAGTTTGGATCTCTGCCATACCCTGGGACAGATGATGTTGGATTATGCCAAAAGATCAGGAAGATGAGAATGGATATCTGCTCACTGAAAGTAGATCTTCCATCAATCTCTCTAAATTATGTCCTGTCTTCTGTGCTGGCCTTGATCCCAAATGTGATGGATCAAGGGTATTGGCTTCAACTGAATTAATTATATTGCTCTCTGGCTGTCGTTTCAGACCCATTCTGAATTGATATACAGGGCCATGCTAAGGCAGAGCTTTTCTATCTGATGATTGTTCAAGTGTTGGTCCAAATACTCCATGCCCTAAATAAGAAAAGAATGTATTTTCCATAACTCAGACATGAGTTGTTTCAGGTATGAGTGGCTGCAGTTGCTCATATGACATTCTTTCATCAGCTAGGCAGGTAATCCATTTGCAAACACTTTGGAGGAAGAATCCTGTTCACTTCTTCAGTATTCCTTGAGCAGTGTGGGCATTTCAAATACTCCTGGAGCATACTGGAGGAGCTGGACTACTTAAGAATTCTTATGTGTGTGATGTCACCAAAGTAGGAAAACTATTACTTTGCAGTAATGTGAATTTATGAAATATTTTCCATTCCAAAAGATACCATATACTTTACACTTCAGGCAGTTAAGCTTGCAGGCTCTGGCACAGATCCAGAGACCTCTGAAATAAGTCTCTTCTTTGACCCCATTGGACTTGGTAATCCAAATTGTCTCAATAACAATGATTTCACATGCCATGCACATGAGACTGCTCCTGTTGTGGCTTATGCCAGCTCACAGGAGAGGACAGCAATAATATAAACAATAATATGTACAAATTTTAGAAAAAAATCTAATTGAAATTAAAAAATAAATGTAAATAGGAAAATAAAACAGCAATCCAAAAAGCTGTCAGTTACCAAAGGCCTTGGTAGTAATGTGGCCTTGAAAGAAAATTCATAATTGCTAATGAGTAGAACGTCTCAATGTGAAAATGTTCCCTCATAGAAGAAGAAAATAACTTCCTAAACCACCAGTACCAGTTTCTTCACCATCATATCATCTTTGGTTGCTTTTCAGTCAATCTCCAAGCCCACTGTTGGCTTTTCTCCTTTTCAACTCCATCAGTTTGGACCATGAATCCCTGTTGCTCTAAAAGGAGTGGAGGCAATCTATGACTTCTCAGTCTGTGCTGCCAGCTGGTCACAGACAAGTCACAGTGGACATGGCAGGCTTAGCCACTTGTTGTCCTTCACAGGACAAACCCTGCAGAGTCCTGCTGCTTAGTCTAGACTCTGGAACACATTAACGTCAACACATCCAAGAAAAAACCTATTTTGTTTCCAATTGTCTGAAGTGTTGGCCAAACAGCCTTCTTGCTAGATCTAAGTGTATAGACATTAACAGCATCAAGAATGGACTATATTTTCTGCTTTCCTTCTTCTTCCTGAAGATTAATTTGTAGTATTTGTCTCAGTCTTGTGGTTAACAAGGAAAGAAGTCCTAACAACACATAAACAGACATGTACCTCATATTTGCAAAACTCTCCTCTACACCTCAAAAACGTGGAAGGATTATGATCCCATAACCACCAGCAAATGTTTTAGATGGACAATCTACGTGCTAGGTTACATTTTGTTTTTACATTTTTTACAATATTTGAAATACATTTTTAAAATAATAATAATAAACTTGTTTTCATCCTTTTAAACCAAAAGCCTCCCTTCAGGAAGCTTGTTTACTATTTTCAATACTCATCATTATATTTGGTTCTCTTTCCAGAGTACACATAATGTGTGCAGAATGTTCCCTAACCAACTGGAAATAGATTATTTTAACAAATGGGGCCTTGCTCACTAAAAGTGACAGCTCATGTCCCACGTAAACTAAACAGATGGACAAATTCTCTGCTCCAGCTGGATAAGCACAGCAGCATCACTGGAACAGGGAGAAATCCTTCCTTGTCTGTCTTAGACCTAAATTTGATTTTCCACCCTTTGCCCCTTAAGTCCCATGAAAGGCAGAGAATGTTGTAGCTGTATCACTGCAGTGGAACTGTGTGTATGGGGGAAAGAGTGTGCCCTTGAGAACACTTACTCAAATAATAAATATAATGGCATTTGTTAGATTGGCTCCGTGGAATTTGGACTCCTTTGTCTCCATGGACAAAGTACCATTTAGTGTTGACATATAAGTGTGTTTATACAACAATATCCATCTTTTCAAGGCATATCATTTTTTTTTATTGTTGTAGTGATGTTGTTTTAGGTTTATGGATTTTATTCATGAAACCAGTCAGGGTATGATTCAAAGCAACGTGTTACTCTTGTACTTCTTTCTCTGTGGTTTTGCTGGAAAGTTCACAGAGGTGTGAACCTGAGTGTACCTCATTGTCTCTAACTGCATGGTGGGGAATGTATTTGATTTCTCTCTCTTCAGAGATGGCTGAATTTTTGGGAAAGTATCTTATATACCTGAACAGGCTGGGTTCCTTCTCCTAAAGTTTTTACAAGCTGTGGAAGCAAACTAAACTGGGTCTCTTTTAGTCTGTATTCATAATGAGCTTCAAGACCAAAACTTAAGAATAGCTGTCAGCAAAGGCTGAGTACTGGACAGGGCAGGGGTTTGAGGGTGCAAAGAGGATGATCAGGAAAAGCATTGTGTGGGGAATTTCCCTTGCAGTATGCACAAAGAAATTTTTACTGTTCTAGTCAAGGGAGACAATCTCCAGGAGTGGATTAGAAGAACCAACATAAATTAACTGGTGAAATCTAGGAGGAGAAAGTCCATCTCTGCTTACACTTGTATTAGGAGAATAACAACATACTAATAAATTCTAAATATTCCTGTATGTTTTCTATATGCCTATTTCCACAAATTTATTTATTTGTGTCCTATCCTGAAAATTGTACTTAATATGGTGGAAAATAAATAACTAAGGTAACAGTATTAACCATTAATAAAAGTTGAAAGAGATAATAAAACATACAATAGAGCACATATGCTATTCAGATCCCCAGTAAATTTAGTTTTCACAGCAAAATATATTGCGAATAAGGAATTAGATGATGAAACATGACTGTGGGTATGTGATGATGATCTTTTGTTTTTCTATATCAAGAAGTAATTTAACTGGAAGTATGTGTATATCTATCACAAATTTAGTTACCTCTAAATATTTGCTGAGGTGACCATTGGTATTTAAACCACTAGAAAAGGATTTACGTAGGTGTACAAACAAGAGTGTATATTCTTTTGCAAACCTTTCTGTGATGCATGCCTTTGATCCAGTTAACAATTTGCAGCTTTACTCATGGTGTGGCTGTTTGCCATGTCTTTGTAGTTTTCTGAAAAGGAACAGGCAAACAGAATTTATTGTGACTGAAATATGCAGATTCTGGAAACGTTAACCAGCTCCTGTTTGCAAACAAATCTATCATATACTCTGCAGCTGAACATAGCTGACAGCTTAGGAACTGGGATATGACAGGACTGAAATGAAAAAAGAAACATACAAAGAACAGAAGGGGGTTGTGTTAAGACTAAGAACTATGTTTTACTTGTTTGGTTGCTAGTGTCTTACTGATGGATATTTCTTGCACTGCTTGAATCATATCATTGAGTATATTTCCTACAGGAAATAAAGCAGATAAATTTATTGCATACTTAGGGTTAGAAGGAAACCCAGACATGATTTTCACATTCAAAGTGATGGCTTTCTCACAATTTGAGGTAAATAAGGGACAGCTGATATATTCAAATAGGAGCTGAAGCTGAATTGCAGCAGGAGCTGACTTGGAAGTGATCAAGGATCACTACAGGGATCATCCAGTTGAACTCCTCGCCCTGCACAGAACACCCCAAGAATCACACCATGTGCCTGAGAGCATTGTCCAAATCTTGAGCTCTGCCAGGCCTGGTGCTGTGACCACTTCTCTGGGGAGTGTGTTCTGGTGCCCAGTCACCCTCTGGGTTAAGAACCTTTTCCTGATATCCAACCTAAACCTGCCTAACCACCCTAAACTGCAGGCCAGTCCCTCAAGTCTTGTCACTGGTCACCACAGAGAAGAGATCAAGAGAATAAATCAGACAAGAGATGAGAGGAAAACATAAACATACCCATAAGGAAGTTGATACTACTGGAGAAAGATATGGACAATTAAGGATGTCAAGGTAGGAGTCATTGGATGGAAGTGGAGCTAGTAAAGAGTCAGAAAATTTGAATTTCTCAAAATAATACTTTTAAACAGAGATTTTTTTTGTCTGTTGCAAGGGAAAGTGTCTCTGTTGGACACGAAATGAAGAGCTTGAGTCCAGGTAGAAGAAAATTCAGAAGGCTTTATTTTCAATTTCACGCAGCTCTTTTATAACATGCTGTGCTAAAGAGCCCTATGATTGGTTAGTAAAGACAACATTTCTCTTTGTTGGTTAAATAAAAGAAGCAACACCTGTGAGAGAGTTATTATGAGAACTTAGAAGTGTTTATGAAAAATAAAGAACTTGTTTACATTCACCGTCCTTGAAAGGAATGGATTCTCTCACAGGAAGAAGAAATCAGCTACTACCAGGCTGAAAACTTCACAGACTCAGAAAATCAGACTCACAGGAAAATGTCCTAAAAGTAATGGAAGTGTATCTTGTATATTTTTAGACTTTGAATATTGAACCATTAGTTTTAGTTTGCTTGCTTGTTTGCTTTTGGGGGGTGTGTTGTTTTTTCTAACATAAAACCTCCCCATTCTTGGCATTCCAGAATGTCATGGTCATATCAACATCAAGTTTTCAGTGAATTTCCAGTGTTACCCAGTTGGAGTGGTACAAACACACAGGAATGAGTTCTTCCAAGTAATGCTATCCTGTGGGTTAGTGTAGCAGAAAGAGCTGAACAACTGTTTTCCATCAAAGATTAAACTGCTCATGGCTATGGTTCAGTGACAGGCGTGCAGGGGACAGTTCCTGCTCATTTGCCAGGGCTGCCTTTGTTCATGCAACATTACTTTTTGTAATGGGGAACTAAAGAAATGTAAAACATGGAGAAGGGTAGGGCTGAGCATGATTTCTTTTCAGTCTCTTCTCTCCTGAGACAGAAAAACATTGGCAGCCATTCTCTTACTGAATACAAAGAAATAAGTGTCTCTGATGTGGCACTGGTCAGGTACATTCTACTTTTTTTTTCAGCTGGAGAAACACCTGTAATCCTACAGATTCCATGCACAGTGGTAAAATCGCTAAAGATCATACTAGAAGTTAAGAAAAATATTTTTACCCTTCACCACAAGACCCTGTGTAGCATTGCAGTTCAGAAGATTCAGGGGAGGATTTTGTCACTGGTACTTCATGTTATCAAGGTAGCATTTTGTTGTATCACTCATAATGGCACATTTTCTCAGAACTATGGGATTTAAGTTTGTTTCTTTTACTTGTTCTAAAATAATGAGTATACTCTGTCTTATTAAAAGAATATTTGACTAAGATATTGAAAAGATATTTGACTAAGAAAAAAGGTATGTGCATTTCCTTTGGACTGACAGCTGAAATCTTACCATGCTTTTATGCCATGTCCCTCTTAAAACTCTTGAGATGGAGTTTGTAGGAATTAAAAAAAAAAAAAATGCATTCTCTAAACCCATAGTAAGTTTACTTTTTTATTCTGTTAGTTCAGCACTCAATCAAGAAGGCATTTTCCTTGTTTTAGTAATGACATGAAAAAAAACCCAATTAGATTTTATGTTTGTAACATTTCACATACAATACTTGTCATCATGGTCAGTGTAGGTATTGTCATGGAGTCAACAGCTCTCAAAAGCAAACACAAAATTCATTCACATTTGTACAAAGAAAAGGCAATCATAAACAACAGCATTTTGTTAAAATTATTAGCTGTGATAAAATTATTAGCTTTTTTTCCATCATCCACTCCTTAACTCCTTTTCTTGAATTGTAGGTTCGATTTTCTAGCACTGTTAATTATTGGTCAAATGTAAGAATATTCCATAAGGTGGATAAAGAGTTTTAAGACTACTTGATAATTTCTCTCTCCAGATTGTTTTCCCCACCTTTTATATGGTGAATCTACATGAAAGATGAAATGCTCACATTTGTATTAGTTTAAAGAATTTACATCTCAATTATAATTAATTACATCTTTGCTTGCTCAGTTCTTCTTCCTCTGGAAGTAAAATCAGAAGGCTGCAGTGAAACAGCTTTAGATAGTGACAGGTCTAAAATAACTATGTGAACTTCATCACTCCAAAGGACTGAATGTTCACATACTCAGTATCAAACCTGAAATGCTTTAGATCCATTGTTAGCAGCCTTTCCTAGAACTGATTTGAGGCAGAGTTGAAGTTCTTTCTGTTTCATACACAGAAGGCAGGGGAGCCTATGCTTCAGTTTTATCCTGTCTTTATATCCAGGAAGAACCCCTAGATACTGTAGGGCAGCTGCATACAGAGATTTCAGGTACATCAATAGGACTCATGATACAGAAATAAATTCTACATTTTCTCTCAGAATGTTGGACAGCTTAATGCTGTTAGCCTTTTCTGCTGTGTGCACACAGGCTGTGTGCATTGGTTTCAACGGAAATATGGGGGAACAGAGTTGGATCTCAGACCCCTGTGAGGAATATGCCATCAGTAGGGTTTGGGGGCTGACATATTTTGTTATTTTGGTTGCCAATAGAAGTGTTCTGGACAACGATAAAATAAGTCTCTACTAAAAACATCTACAGAGCCCCCTTTGTACATCCAGTCCTTCCTGTTTGCTTCTCTTTAATAAATGGGGGCAATCTATTTGAGAGTAAATCTTGGCTCAGACCGTAAGAGGAACAGATAAAGAGAAAAGCAATAACACATAAGAATTTACTGAACTTGAACTAAGGATGCTGGGATATGAAAAGAAAAAACCTTTCAGGTTTGAAGAGGAAAATGTGGTGCTTCATATTATGCTTTCGTGGTCTTGAGGAAAAGAAGCCAGGTCTTTGCTTATTAGTCAGACAGAACTGAGGAAGGCTGTGCTGTGTTTGCTCAGAAGTTGCTAAGGGCAATCATTTAACTTAGTTACACTCTCGGCTGGCTGTAGTTTGTGTACATATGAGCCACTCCAAAAATTTATCAAGAAATCTTCCAATTAATTCATGAAAGTTAAATATTAATGCAAAAGTAAACAGTCTGTTGACTTGCTGTGTGGCTCATTAGTTGAGAGCACAGCAGCAGTGTTGAAATAGCGATAGTTTTAAGAAATGAATGCTAAACCTAGCTCTCTTTTCACAGAGCAGCTATGTATCTGAAAGGGAACATAATGAATTCCACAGTAAATTGCAAAGGGAAAGTCCAGATGAGATTCATTTTGTTCTTTCTCTGATCATCCCAAGCATTTCTATCTTTGCCGTGTATTCTGCAGCATGGGCTACGGTGGTGTTTATTCAAAAGTTAAATTATGTATCTCCTTGTTTCAAATCAGTACTATTGCTGATGTTTTTCAACAGAATCACAGTGTGTACCTGAGGCTGGAAATCACCTCTGGAGATGCCTAATCCCTAGCCCCTCTGCTCAAGGCTAGGGCAAATAGAGCAGGTTGGATGGATGAGGTGAGAGCAGTGGATATTGTCTACCACAGCTTCTGCAAGGCTTTTGATACTGTCTCTCATAGCATCCTCGTAGGTAAATTCAGGAAGTGTGGATTAGATGAGTGGGCAGTGAGGTGGGATGAGAACTGGCTGGATGGCACATCCCAGAGGGTCATAAGCAGTGTCACAGGGTATAGTTGGTCACTAGTGGTGTCCCCAGGGGTCAGTGCTGGGCCCAGTATTGTTTAATTTCTTCATCAATGAAGGGGCAGGTGCCTCCTCAGGGAGTTCACTGGCAACACAAAGCTGGGAGGAGAGGCTGATACCCCAGGGGCTGTGCAGCTCTTCAGAAGGACTTCAGCAGCCTGGAGAGGTGGGCACAGAGGCACCCTCTGCAAATTCAGCAAAAGCAAGCGCAGGGTGCTGCACTTGAGGAACAACAAACCCATGGACCAGCACAGGCTGGGGGCTCAGCTGCTGGAAAGCAGCTCTGTGGAGAGGAACCTGGGAGTCGTGGTGTACTCTCCACGAGCCAGCAGTGCCCTTAGTGCCAAGGATGCCAAATGCATCCAGGGGTGCACTGGGGAGAGCACTGCCAGCAGATCGGGGGGGTGTGATCCTGCCCCTCTGCTCTACCCTGGTGAGGCAGATCTGGAGGGCTGTGTCCGGTTCTGAGATCCTCAGTAAAAGAGGGATGTGGAGCTCCTGGAGCAGGTCCAGTGGAGGGCAATAACAATGATAAAGGGACTAGAGAATCTCTTGTGAGGAGAGGCTGAAGGAGCTGGGCCTCTTCAGCCCAGCTCAGGAAGAGATGACTGTGAGGGAACCTCATCAATATCTGTCAGCACCTGAAGGGAGGTGTCAGAAGATGGATCAGGTTCTACTCTGTGGTGCTGAGGGATAGGACATGATGCAACAGGCAGAAAGTAATGCCCAGGAAGCTCCACATGAATGTTTTAAGTTACCTTGAACGCTCTGTGAGTTGTTGAAGGTTCAGGAACAGGACTGCATTGCAGTTCCATGTAAGTGCATTGCCAAAGGTTTTATCTGTTCAGATATAACAAGCCCAGAGGGACCATTTTAATCGTGGAGAAAAGGAGAGAAAGAAATTGTAGCAAATGATTTTTCTTAGTTTATGTGTTTAGGGTTTTCTTTCTTTACTGTCCTTTTTTATTGCTTTAGGGGTCAAGATTTGAGAATCAAGATGAGACTCTCAATAAATGAGCCTGCATATGATAATTCCCTGTTGTCCAACTTGTTGCAAAGAACCTGGCACTTTAGATGAAAATTGAAACCTTATTGTTTCATTTTAGATCTTTAATTCAGTACATGTTTTTCAATATGTTCTTTTCTATACTGCTTTTACTAATGGCACTTAAAAAAAATTGATAACTTTATTTTGATTTGTTATTGGTTGTCTGATATGACCTTATCTAGATGCTTATATGATCATTTTACACCTCCCTGATTCTTTATTGTCTGGCTTGAGTGTAACTCAGAAAGGACAACAAAGCCATGTTGGTAGGAGATAAATAATAATGGAAGAATTCAGATCTTGATTTGCTGTTTTCCCAAGGGATTTTATTAAATTTTTAGGGTAAGACTTCAGATACTTATGGAGTCATTTCATTTTCAGGGATAGGCTGTCTTTGGTAGCATATTTTAAATATATATATATGTGTGTGTGTGGTTCTTTATTATAATAACCAGTCAGAAACCTGAATAATTAGAAATTGAAATTAGAAGGTGTAATGAAGAATTTGGCTTCATTGATTGTTGATTTATGAGATTTTCTTGCCTCACTGAAGTTATACTATTTTCTGAACAATCAGCTCCAAAACTTGATTTGTGAAATCATGGCTCATTTTCAAATGTTAAAGAACTCCAGCAGTTTCCAAATCTATTCATGTATCTGAAGACGAGTTAAATTTTATGCAAAACTACTCTCTTTTTCCGTAAAACAGATGATCTAAAAGACATTAGAAGCCTGTCAGACTCTGGAATTAGTTTTTGTTAGAACAAAACTTATCCAAACTGAGGGAATTTTTTTGTAGAAAGAAAGTTTTGACCTCCTGAGATAGAAATACTCCAAAGGTCTGAAAAAGAATCTCTCCCCCACACCCATGGTCTTGGCAAAAGAGCCGAGCAGAACAGCCTTGCTTCCTGGCCACTCAACTTCACAAAACTTTTTGCATCAAGTATGAGCAGTGAAGTGTCCTGGGCTCCTGTCTTCCTGGAGTATTCCCCACCTCAGCAAAAGTCAAGACCTTCCAGGATGTTGTTTTGCCCTGCCACCAGTGTGCTGAGACTGTAAACACCTCCCTTCATTTTGACTGGAGTCAAGGCTCTTGTGGCAGAGAATGCTGTACAGTAGACAAACAGGTGAGGCAGGTCTGCTGTCCCCCTGAATGGTGTCAGGTTCACTATTTCCAAAAAAAAACGTTCCATCAGATTTTCCCATTCTGCATGATATAGCTGGACAAGCTCTGCCTTTGCACTGAGCTCCACAAGTGTCAGAGCACAGCTTCAGAGATTCTGGGGCTGCTGGCAATTTGTTTGGTGCTGAGAACAGCATCCTTTTTGTTGGAAAAGACCTCTAAGATCAGCAAGCCCAACCTTAACCCAGCACTGCCAACACCACTGTTAAACCATGTCCCTAAGTGCCACATCTCCATGACTTTTAAATCACTCCAGGGGTGGTGACCCCACCACTTCCCTGGGCAGCCTGTCCCAGTACTTGACAACCGTTTTGGGGAAGAATTTTTTTTCTAACATCTAACTTAACCCTGCCCTGGTGCAACTTGAGACCATTTCCTCTTGTCCTATCACTTGTTACTTGAGAGAAGAAATGCTAAGGTTTCAGAGGTAATCCTTACAGAATGCAGCAGCAGTATATTACACTGAATTTTGTGAAGTGTGGTGGCTGGAGGGGCATTTATTTGGTCAGGGAAAACTCATACTGAAAGTAAGCCTCAGAGAGAAAAGATTTACACAGCTAAACAAAAAGTTTTCAAGTCTTTTGAGCTGAACCCATCATGCTGATTATAGATTTAATTCCAGTAATTTCTATTGCATATGTTTTTCCTGGAAGGAAATGCAGGAAATTGCATGTATTGTTCTAAAATTTGCTTTCTTAAATGCTTCAGTTGTCTTTCCTGGTGACCAAAGGAGATAGAGTTAATCTGCATCCAGAAATCAGTATGTTTTGCTGTAGCAAATCAACACTCTTAAATAAATTACCGTATTATGAAGCTGCACTGGTCATTTCATACATACCCTAATGAAAATATTCTCCTGTTTGGTGTTGGGGTGGGTTTTGTTTCTTTTTACTTTTTTTTCCCCTCTAAGTTCATTAAAAATGCTTACTCTGAATTGAAAATTATACCTATAACCAAATTTTAAGTATGAGTCATATATTTAATTTATATTTAATATTTGCAAATACAGTCCTAAGGGAAGAATTAGTGTTGACAACATTTTAATTTACTTGAGTGCTCATGCTGGGTTGGGAAAACTTCTCTTTCCTCATATCTCATTAGTGTGTATAGCTAGATAAGTCAGAGGTGTTTTTTTTTAAATATCTTTTTATTTGCAACTTGCCAAAATGGCTTTTATTACGTTCCATGTGTGCTCGCAGGTGTCTGACAGGTTTCTGCTTAGCCATACTTATTCTGTGAGCACAAAGCTGAGATGGGTTTTTTGGCTTGTTTTCAAGTTACTGATTCTGAAATTTCAGCTTGAAGAGTGAAAGATAGTCACATTTTTCATTTCACATATCAACAATAAGGATCCAGGAGGCTGTGCCTTTAATGATATCCACACAGCTCTACTGCCATCATTCTCTGTTCCTGTTGGCATTTGTGTGGATTCACTGCCTCCTGAATAGGCCCCACTATGCACTTAATCGTGAATTTGGTCAATTGTTTTTTGCTCGTGAAGTTTTAGCTCTAATCAAACCCTTATCTAGGGCACTCTCTGATTTTTGGCAATGACAAAATTGGAACTTGGGCTTAATATATGACCCTGGTACCCCAAACTTGTATTTCTTTCTGGTCTCTAGAGTAGAAATAATGAATTTTTATTTATCCACTTATGTTCCTCACACAAGGCAGGGCCTCAAAGCTGAAACCAAACAAGGTGTCGGCTAATCAGGAAGTGTAATACTGCTGGCAAAAAATACCCCAATAAACCTCCATTCCAGAAAACAATGAAATCAACCAACAAAAAAGCAATCAAGATCATGAAGCAACAGTATAACTGAAAAGCCACACCCATACAGAGTTCAGACTCTGTGGTACAGTAGGTTTATTTCGGACAAACTTTAATCGGGGTAAATATGTTGCTTTAGGAGTTGATGTGGCTGTAAATAATTCCTTGAAGCTCTTGAGCTAACTTTGAAGCTGGCTTAAGTGTCTCTGAATGCAGTACAGTTTGCAGAACAGCCATGCTGGGTCACAGCAGAGGTCTTCTTCAACCTCTCTGACAGAGGAAAGATCACTCATTCTTCTTCCTTCTGAGACAAAGCTGAAGGAGAAGGAAGGGTCTTGAATTGCTTAGTAGCTGTCTCCTTGGAAATTAAATTTTGTCTCTTTAATGCAAATGGATAAATTCCCATGACACCCACATGAACCAGGAAGGTGAAACAAGGGGCAATGCTGTCCCTTGCTTACTTTGGCTGGCCCATTTGGTGGTGGATTCCTTTCTCTTTCCTTGGCATCCATTGTTCAGGAGCAAAGGCTGGTGGTTAGGGGACTCTCCTGGGAAATGAGGCTTCTGAATGTCTGTGTGCTTAGGAACCTGTTGAATCCAGCACCCTCACCTGCTGAGTCCTGCAAGGCTTAAGCTGCGGTGTGAAAGGTGCAGATTCCCACCCAGCCTTTTGAAAGACAGAGAGCAAGTCTGCATTTTCTAAGGAACCTCATCTTGTCAGTGTGCTCCGGGTATTATTCCATAATGATTAATGTTTGGGATGCCTTGGGGGACCTAAGCATTCCTTTGCCAAATTTCTAGATCCTATCTTGGGAGTGATGTGAGAAATAGGCTTTGAGCTATTTAGACGAGGCAATTCTAAGCATGTACAAAGCAAACACCTAGGAAACCTTCAGGTCAAATCAGGAGGAGAGCAGTAAGTTTAAACACCTTCTGGAGCATGGAAATACTGCTAAGTATTTTGGATTTCAGTTTGAACATCTAGGCGTCACTTCTGAGTCAATGTTCTAGAAACTTGTGCTGTTTGCTGAAAGTGGCTAATGGACACTGGAGATACTTGTACTATTCTAGATAAACACAGGAAGCAAAAGGTTAGGAAGTATGAAGATACCTGGGGTTTCATTTTGAATTTGAGATATTTTAATATTTTTGCTATTTTATTGTGGATGATGTCTATAGGTGAGTAGTTATTGGGTTTTTTGATGGACTCTTTATTTTCTTGATGCTTATTTTGCAAACTCATTTTTCTCCTTAATAATGCAATGCTGTCCTTTAAACCAAAGTTGAGCTGACTCAGGGGTTAAATACTGAAAAATGCTGAGGAGCTGAAGAACGTAAGCCATCAGGAGTTCGTAGAAAGGTAAAACATTTGGCATTCTCTTGTAGTCATGTTAGAAAATTAATCAGAAGATGCTTAAGATCTCTTCTAATATGACTTTTAACAGTGTTTTCATAACTATTGCTTTGCAATGAGAGGTTTTACAGAGTTTCACATATCACAGAGAAAGAAATATTAAGATTTTAGGCTAGCTAAGAAGACGATTGCTCCATCAGAGCACTTCCTTTTTTTTTTTTTTTTTTTTTTGGATCAGCATTGACACCTCAGACACAGGCAGAGTGATTTTAAATTTAATCTGGCCATCACTTCAGAAGCTATTTCCCATGGATTCACACCCATTCACATGAACTCACTGCATGAAAGCTCTCACCTTTGAAAGCAAAGTTCAAAGTTGAGTATGCTTTCCTGACTGGAATTATTTGCAGCTCAGTTTCACCCGGTTGGGAGATATATTATCACATTCTTGTCTAGTTCCCACTGTTCTAAAAGTATCTAAAGAGCTTTGTTTTTAGAGGTTTCTGTTGGTTTGGGGTTTTTTTCTCTTTCACCTTAATGTTCCTCTCTTTGGTCAGTGGAAATCAGGTGCTATTTATTCAATTTCTGTAACACCCACTTCATGGGAATCTGAGTGTCATTAGCTCTGCCCATGGCTTTAGAAAAACAAATCTATTCTGATTTGGGATTGCCAAATGAGACAGTCTGGGGTCAGACATAAAGGAAGCAGGAAGAGAGCAACAGTGAACAAGGAAACATTAGTATGAAAACAATTTTACTTCTATGAATCATAGAGCCTTTGGTGAAATTAATTAAACAAGGTCCTGGGCATATTCAGAGAAGGAGTTGAAAGATAAAATACCTCTATGAAGGTGAAATAAGTTCATAGAATTATTTGAAGTGCTCTCAAGAATGTTCCATACACAAGGAAAAGGGGAAAAAATTGAAAGTTGGGGTTTGTGGGTAGACACAACGTATTTTATTTTGCTGTTGCACAAGAGGAAAGCAGCTATACTTCTAAGCACATTAGCCTGACAACAGGGAATAGAAAGACAAACTTTTGGGACTCATGGGTGGGAAGAATGAACTGATACCAGAAGCTTTTCTGATTTTCCCATTGCGTCAGAGGCAGGAAAAGAGTCTTTGCTACAACCTTTGGATAGCTCTTGTATGCTTACAGCACGATTGCTACAGCAAATTCCATGCAAACGTGGACAGAGCTTCCCTCCTTTTCAGTCTAGGCTGTATTTTTAGTTCTATGCCCACAATTTTGAAAAAGATGTTAGCCAACAGATGTACACCCCTGAATTTGGTGAAATGAAGATTCAACTCTGTAGCTTAATGAGGAAAAATCAAATTAAATCAACACAGTTACAGCCATGCACAACTTTGACATGTACAACTTTGTAAAAAATGTAAACATTTTTTACAAACCCCCCCCCCCCATATAATTATGCTTTCTGACTGCAATCAGGTTTTCTTTTTTATTCTAAAGTTTAGCTTTTTTTTTCTTACTAATTTTGTAGCTTTCCCCCCTGATTTCTAAGGGGGTTTCTAGTCTTTGCAATATAAAATAGGAAAATAGGCCTGAGTTTTCCTCTGCATCTACTTTTTTGCTTCTGTTTTTATCTTTCTTTTTTCTTTTTTTTTTTTTTTTTCTTTTGGCCCCTACACAAATCTACATAAATCTCATTTACGCCAGAACTCTTTTTTCTTTTTTAATTTATCTCTGTGTGTTCTTGCCAATTTTTAATGAGTACATTGCGGCTTACTACTAAAATGAAGAACAAACAAAATCATGTCCTAAAACATCCTGTTCTGGCCTGTGCAGGTTTGCATGTAAATTTTAGGCATTTAGGAATCTTTCTTTCTGATCTGAATATTAGTTGCTGTGGCTAATGGAGAATGTTGTTAATTTGCATTCAGTAAAAGAACCATAGAACAGTCCTATATTTTGACATTTTCAGGGAAATGGGGGGGAAAAGTCAATATTACAAGGATGGCATGAATGATTATGAAACAGGCATTTATTTCATTGCTGCCTGATAGGCAGGGAAGGGGGGAAAAAGACAGGCATTAGAGGGATGATCGGACAAAGCACAAATAGAATGTGATTTGCTGGCAGATGAACTTTCTACACCTAATTCTCTAGTGGTGTAAGACAATGGGACAGTGCTGTCTTCTGCCTCTGTATCACACACTGACATAAGTGTTATTAAATGCTTGTCATAAAACTGTTTCAATAACATGCTATAAAATAGTATTTTTACTTTCTCAGAGTTTTTTAGGTAAAAAAAAAAACAAAAAAAACCCTTTTAACTTTTAAATGTTCTATTAGGAGAAACGAGCATTAAAATAAAAGCTAGCAAATTAGACTGTTAGAAACTTTCCAGTGCCATTAAAGCTGAATGCTTATTCATTAAACCTCAATAACTGTATATGCAACACTTGGATTTGATGAATTCCTACCAAGGTATGGTGCTCAGTAAGTGCTTCTTGCATTTTTATTTGATTTTTTTCTAAAGTCAGCAACACTGAATGTCTTGGGGTGCTTTCAGTCTGGGGCACATCCTTCTGGTGTCTCACAGGGCCAAAGACCTGGAACTGCTCACAGCTGTTGGGGAAATGGGTGCAGTTCTTCTCTTAGTGCAAAAGCTGATAAGAGATGAGGAATAGAACTCATTAAACTTCATTAAACACTTCTCAATTAGTTAAGATTAAAGCCTGAATATTTTGGACTTTGTTGTTTGTTGATTGCTTAGTCAGACATGAGAAAAACTCATTTGTCTTCTTCTGCCTGTAGAGTAGCTGTAAGGAAAGCTCTGTCTTTACAAACTTTGCTTCTGTGGGAAGAACTGAGTTTCCAATGAGCAGTTGAAAGTCAAATGTCAGAACTTCCTTCCGACCCATTTTTGAATGTGTGTCATTTACATGAATATTCTGATTTTGTACCAAAACAGTAGGAAGGGACCTCTATCTATAGGAGAATAAAGTCCATGAATGCTTTATTGTTGTGTGTGACCAAATGCAAATTGCACAAACATGAATCCCTCAATCCATTATAATTTGCAAAACTATCACTAGGTAGATTGATTGCTACAAAATACTGCAGACTTCTTGCCTGTGGAAGAATTTTTCCAATATTTTTTTTTTTTCTTACAGACTTTTGCATTGCAGAGATGTTTAGAAGCAGGAGTTTTAATTTTCTTTTGATTTTTTGATTTTATGTTTAGATGTTCCCAAATTTGAGGCTATGCTTGAATAAGAACTATTATGTACACATTTCAAATTTTAAATGTGATGTTAACACTTGAATCCAAACTTTCTCAAAGTTTTTAGATGGTTGTGGATTATCTTGGTGTTCTAGGCCTGTCACATCTGTAAGTTAAAACAAGGAAATGAAAATTGCAAGGGATGATTTTCAGGAAATATTTTCCTGGCAATTATTTTCTGCTTCTCCACACCCCTCCTACCCCTAACCAGTCTGTAGGATCAAGAGCTATTCAATTTTCACTGTTTTAAAAACCTCATGTCAGGCACTGGGGAAAATGTGCATGTGGAGGGTTTCACTGCATACCAGTTTTAAGACAAACATAAATGTAGTATTTTTTCTTTTGAAGGCAATATGTTTGAAATCTGAATCATCCACTGTCAGTAAATGGGACAAAACCAGGACAAATGATGGAACGAAAGTCTAACATCCTCAGCACAACCTTAAAAACAAATAAACCTGAAAGGGTGCCAGCATGCATGTACTTGCAGGAGACTGCAGCACCCTTGTTCCTATTCCTCATGCTGAAAACTTCCAGCTGTGTGAAATACTTAAACTGGGCTAATATAAGCCTACTGCTAAGCTGTACAGTGGGAATAATACTATCAGCTACACTTTTAAAGAGAGTTGAGTAACATCAGGAGTAAAACACGGTTTTAAAATTTTTTAATTACGTTTAAAAAGTAAGAAGTTTTTCAAGTTTTGGAAGATGTTTGACAAAAAAGCTCTAAATCTTTTGTTCAGCACCTTTCTCTGCTTTCTCCCAAAGACAGTCTTTATCAACCAACTTACCAGCACTTCAGATTTTCTCTTTAAAGTATCTATCAGCTATTTCTTATGCCAGCAGCAGTCCCTGAAGTTTTAGGCTGCTGCTCTAAAAGTCTGTGTTTATAGCCAAACCCCTTTCAGAGGCCTAAGCATGTAATGAGATTTCAATGTAAACTCGGAGATGGATACTCAGAGTCCTCTTTCAATTCCATTCAAAGCTTTAAATTCCCTTTATTTCCTTTCATCCTTAGAGGAGAGGCATTTATTGATAATTTTTTTTTTTTAATAAACTGATTTGGCAGTTTATTTTTGTTGCACCTGAGTGCAGGAAGCATGTAAATTTTTAAGATTCTGTTTGATGGCTAGTCTTAGTCTCAAACACCCCACTAGATTTCAAAGATGACTCTGGTGAGCATCACCATTGAATCATTAATATATTTATATTTATTTCCCCATCTTAGTTTGTATTTGCATATCTCTCTATATGTACACTGAGAGATAAATCTTTATATATATATAAAAATAGTTTTTTAAACTGTATTAGGTTTCAAATCAGCACAAGAGTGTACAATTTCAGTAAGCAGCAAAATGTTTTGCTGAAAGCATGTTTTACCTTTCAAACATTTCATTTTTATTGAGCAAAATATTTTTGAAATTATTAAAAATCATTTCAAACACACAAAAGGGACTATTTTGTTTTGAAACTGTCAAAATAGATCACTTCAGCAATTTTGGGAACTCTTTTCTGAAGAAGACATTAATTCAAACTGTCTTTTCCTCCTTTAATTTCAACCCGCTGATGTTTTCTAGCAAAATAAATGAAGATAAGAATAAATCATGAGTGGGTGGCATTTCAGAGAGAGCTCTGCAGTATTTTGTTAACTAATGGCCAAAATTGTATATAAGGATTAATTATAATTGTCAGATAAGTTGGAGTGGCTATTTTAACTGCAATATGAGACATTATTGAAGATACAAAATGAAAAACACACATCCAGTTTAGAAAAATATTCACAGTTTAAGGGATTTAAACAAAACTAATACCCAGCAATGGATACATAATCAATATAACATACTTCTACACTTAAACCATTTTGGGCTATGGAAAATGTAAATACAACTATCAAATTTTTTGTGGTAATTTCCAGTCATGACTGGAACATTATAACTACACTTATGTGGTGAGCTCTTGGTAAAAAATAAAATGTATATTGTACAGTAATGTCTAAATTAGTTTCAAAATGTGGGGAGTGGTTTTTTATTTATGCAGATGCTTAAAGATATGTTGGGCCTGTTCAGTGGAAACAGGGTTATAATGATTGTTGGGAATGTTTCAGGATGAAAAGGGTCAAGTGATGGGGGCCACCCCACACATCCCAAGAGTCTTCATGTTATCACTATGGAATTAAATAAGGGTATTTAGGACAATGGTATGATTAGGGAGTGAGAACTGCTTTGGTTTTTTTGCTATGGGGCACTCACAGTGCATTTTTTTTTTTTTTAATGTTAAATCACATAATTATTCATTGGAAACATGCGAGATGTATGAGTGATCTCAGCAGAAACTGTGAAATGGATCTCTCTGTAGCAGGCACAGGGCCAGTGTCTCTGCTCCTCTTCTGATGAATGCTTTAGAAAAATTTTGCACAACCTGTGAGTAGGAAGACAGAATAATGACTGTAGTTAGAATATCACAAGCTGGGCCCAGGCTCAGCAGCATCTTATAGAGATCTTTTTTGGTAGTTGTCTGGTTTTATTCTTTACATAATCTTAAGGGCTGTATATCTCACCTAAACTCCTCATTTAACATAACAGTATATTTAAAATACACATTCTCTTCCTTCTCAAGAAGTACTTTCCAGAGACTTTATTTTTGCACTTCAATCAGCATGTGCTAAAATACTGCCATTAGTTCCATTTTTCCAGTGTTTTGGCTTTGGGGTTTATTAACCAAAAGCCTTTTAATCAAAACACTTTACTGCTTTCCAGTTTTGCCCAGGCAGCTTTTCCAGCAGGTCCTGTTGTTTTCCCTGAAAGGAGAAAGAACTAGTAATAAAGTTTAGTTTCTTTAATGTTACCCTGCTTATTTACAAAATTTGTTTAATGGCTGGTTCCTGTAAGCAATGGAAGAATCACAAAAGCAAAACAATTATTTCATTGTTTCCGGTGTCAAGTCTCTTTAAACTTGCAAATGTATCCAAACATTCTCCAACACCAAAATATACTCTCCAGACTTCTCTTACAAAAATGTTCTTTGATTTCTCTGAAAAATAAGTTGGAGTATTTCTTGCTTTACATTACTCCTCTCACCTCCTGAAACAGATGCTCGGGTGAGTTATGTCAGGCAGCAAAGTTGGATCCCGAGGTCAGCACCAGGCTTGATGTCCTCTTCCCTGCAGAGCTGACAGTGACATTGGCCCAGCAGTAAAGTGGGAAGGCTCTGCCCTCTCCAAGCTGCTGGAATGCTGGGAAACAGCAAAAGAGAGCAGGAATGTGAGGGACTGTGAGCACTGCCTCATCTCTCTGCCCTTAGCACTCTGCTTTCCCTCATTCCCAGTCACATCTTAGTAATTTCAGATGAATTTTCCATAGATTGTTCCTTTATCACATTAGATTTTTTTTAAAAGTTTCTACAAAAATAGGTTGTTAATTTCCAATAAGTTTGGTGGAGAGTAGGTGGTTTTGGAAGTTTTTATTTTCTTCATTTGTTTTTTGAGTAGCTATGTATTCTCCATGGTTTGGAGATATACACTGATACTTGGTAGTGAAGTGCCATTGGTTGTTCTTATTAAATTTACCCTGTTTAGGTTAAACTGGAAACAGGGCAGGGGAATTGCCATTTTCATACACGTTAATAGGATTTTACATCTTTTTTTGTTTGTTTTGATTATGATATTACTAATTTTCAGAAGAATTTGTCAAACCTACCAAAAGATTTCTCCGAGGAAAGATATCATTTGGTGCTAACTTTGGTCTGAACTAAAATAAATATCATAAAAATATAATAAATTATATAAATATAAATAAAACTAAACAGCTGAGACACATAAATGTTGAAACATCTATAATGTAAAAATATCAAAAATCTTTCATTTTTCCCAGTTCAGCCCCACAAGTACTTTAATGATGTAAGTATAAGAAAGTAACCAAAGTTAAAAAGGAGAGAAGATGTTCATTATGCAGAAAATTTTGTTTCAAGAAATAATCTTCTGTGGAAAACTGATTTGGTGTGTGCTCCCACGCTTGCTATAAGAAACCTCTCTGCTAAAAAGGTATTTTTCTCTGTTGGTTTAGTAGAGATTTTTACAAGGAAGGATGACTCCCCTTTTTCAAAACTGAACTTGAAATGGATATTGAAAAAATTAATTCTGTAACACTTTTTAAGCTGCCTTGAACATTGTAAGAATAATGTGGTTATTAATAACAAAGAATGTGATGTATTGGTCCAAGAACGGAATTAAGTGAGAATGAAATTCAGAGGTCTGAGAGCTGCTCCAGAGAAGGAAAAGAAATAATGACAATCCATCTAAAATTAATTCTTACATTTTTCAGGCCCCCTTGCTATTTCCTAACTTTTTAACTGAGCAGATGAACCAAGAACTAGCCTTACTAAGAAATTTCAGACATCTGCTTCCACTTAAAATACCTCTCTTGTTTCCTACTTTCATCAGCCTTCTTAGAGAATTTCTCTCAGTCGGTGTTGTGATTTACGTGAAATAATCAATAGCAGCATGTGATAATCTGCAGTGTGATAGACTGGCAAATACAAACTAGACCAAGCACAAGATGGATCTCTTGTTTCTATAAATATTTTACGCTTTCTCAAAGGACTTAACTTTATGAAGGCCTTGGAGAAATATGCCTGCAAATATAGCACTTTGCTTTGCTCAGTTCCAATTACCTTTGAAAATGTAAAAATTTCTCTGGCATATGAACTCTCACATGTTTTGTCTGTGGAAACATGATCCCTGAATTCTGCTTTTTGTAGGGCTTTAATTCTCAGTTTTAACTCCTTAGAAGAAGCTACAGTTAAGCTAATATTAACCAAAACCAGAGATGTTTTTCATAAAGTTGCCTCTAAGGTATTTATGTCATCGTAAATATTGGGGAGAAGGTAGTGCAGGAGTGGGAGAACAGCTTGGCTGAGGGGTTAATCTTATCTTTAGTCAGTTTGAATGAAGACATGTAAGAAGCCAGCTTTTATGACCCTTCTTTAAGTAAGGCTCCAAGTTTAGGCTTGGTTTTATATCAATGCCATGTAGACGTGGTGTTCTAAAAGAGCCAACAGCCTGCTCCAGTGCTAAAATACTCGTGGGGACTTTTTTACTATGCTAAACCCTTCAGTCACTAAAAAGCTTCTTATGTAGTGTATAAAAGAAGAAAAATAAACTTCAATATTTTGGTTTTGAGTTTTCAAATTTATTTCAATAGGAACTGTACCCCTACCAGCTGCATGATCCCTTTGATCCATGCTCCTGCTGAAAGGGATGGTCGCATCCTCTCCTTACCACAGCCATTGCTCAGTTTTTCCACCATTGCTGTTTGTGCTTCCTTGCATTGAGCTAAATCACTGGAGCACAGTTTTCTGGGCAAGTGCCAGGGATGGGGAAAATTGGAAAACAATGCTTTTATACATAATGGCTGGGAGCAATGTGTTGGAAATACAAAGCTTTGATACTTCATTGGAAACTACTTCATGACGGTGTATGCAAAAAGTTATACTCACTTTATTCAGGTAAAATATATAGGCAGAATGAAGCCTAGGTAAAAGGCTAAATGATGAGAATGAGAGTTGAAACTGTTTTAAATATGTTTAGAGAATGGCAAGTGAAAGTAGGATGTGCAAGTACTAGGACTTGATGAACTTGTTATCTTGTTACTTACTTGGAAATAGGGCTGAGCTACTCAGTAAATAAACAGCCCTAAAAGTCCTAAAAATCTAAAGCTCAGTCTAGACTGTGATGTAAAAAAAGATGTAATGGTAAAAAGGAAAGCTTGGAAAGAACTAGCGTATTCTTTTATAAAACGAGTAAGCAAACAAAACTTGAGAAACTATCCTAAGCATTTTGTTCTCTGTAGAAAAATTATTTGGGGTAGAACACAATACTAAGAGTCATCAGGTTATGTTAGTGTACACCAGAGGGACATGAATTTGTCTAACAGTATAGATATGAAGAGACTTACACAGTTTTGGTCTGCTTGTGAAAATTCATATCATTGCAAAAGCAAAAATCAGTGTGGGGGGACAGAAAAACGTTTCTGGACAATATCTTACAATAAGGACACAGCCACACTGGAAGGGGTTGAACAATGGCCTTAAGGCTCTAAGTATGGTTTTATTTTGAAATCTAAAAAGCTAAAAGGATGTCATTTAGCATGACTTTAGTGAAAAATTTAGTGCTTAAACACCTGGAGGAGATCTTCCCATCAATTGCCATGGCTCCGTTGCCTTGCTTTAGTTGCTGTTATCCAGGGCCAACATCAAATTATTTTGCTGTAAACTCAGACAAAAGAGACGAGGTAGAGTTAAATACAGAGTTAATGGGCATTGAAGGTACACACATGTGAGATTCTTACAGTGAAATAATACTGGCTGTGGAATGTCTACTTAGAGAAAATAAAAGTTGTTCTGTGCTTTTAAAGTGATTCTGAGCCCAGTGTAGCGTGCTGAAGTACAGTGATCTTCCACTGGCTGGAAAATGGGCTGTATTCCATAATTTTTCCAAATAGTGTTATTCTTTACAAGAAGCCACATAGGAGAAGGATCAAATTTAAGTATTTATATATTAAATAAGTTATAGAGATTCAAAATTACTTTCAAATCAAAACCAGATTTATGAATTGCTGTTGCTTCTTGATTGAAGACAGCATTTGTGTAGACTCTTTGTGCCCATCTCTGAGGTTTTGATACCAAGATGCTGTTTTGTAATCTTGGTAACACCTCTGAAAATAAATTAAGGAATCAGCTTTTCAAGTCTATAGAAAGATCACATTTGAAGTTGTGGTGTCTGTTTTTTTCATTTTTTATATTTTTCTTCTTTTTCTTAAGTCATTAAACTAATGTAGTAGTGCAACATATCTAAAAGCATATCTGAAAATCATCCTGACCTAAACAAAGGGCCAAAGAACACTGAAGATACATTTGTAAATTTGAATGCTGTTTGCCCTAAACACTTATTGGCCGTTGCTCCAGTGCTTGTGCCCAGGAACTTATTGGAGTTGCAGAAATATATACGCTCAGATTATGAATTTCCTTTAGATGCAGGAAAAGAGGTATGGTTGCTGCACGCCCACACATGGTAAACAAAGCTAAACCAGAAGGAGAAAAATATGCTGCTTGGCAGGGGTACCAGTAACTGGCATAAGCAAAAGCTATGTCTGTAGCCACCATAAAAAATTAATTTTTGATTTAAGATCCCTGTGTTTCAGTTCAGTCAATATAGAAGCTAAAACATAAATTCTGTGAACAAGATATCCAGTGTAAGGGTAGAGGAGGACAAAAAAATATACAAAATATTCTTGTGTCTCTGTTTTGTTGCATGTATTTGGCTTTGAGAAAGAAGCTTTGCTTCCCTGATTTGCAGACGATTTCTGGGCTGCTAAATTGCACAATAGGCCATGACACCAAGCTTTAAAACTGGCAACACAGAGGTCATTCAGATGCTGTGTTTTGGTAGTGTTAGTGTTACTCTGCGTTAAATCAGAGCTGCATGAACCAGTCCACATGTGCTGCCCTTGCGTATA
Organism: Cettia cetti; assembly: GCA_013401135.1. Taxonomy (NCBI): domain Eukaryota; kingdom Metazoa; phylum Chordata; class Aves; order Passeriformes; family Sylviidae; genus Cettia; species Cettia cetti. The sequence goes on from VZUI01041772.1 coordinate 201,583, forward strand.
AAACAGCTGTCTTTAGTCAGATGTTTGGATGCAGCAGATACCATCTTTGAAATTTAAGAGAATTCCCACTTTTCCACTGTAGCAATAGTCATAAACAGATGCCAAGGCTTTAAAAATGGATTCAGATGCTTAAATTTCATCATGCCATGCTTAGAAAAGGGAGAGAAAGGAGGCAGGAAGCTGATAACCACTCACAAGGAAACTAAGATATATGGTTAGATGGAGAATTGCAATCAAATATGTTGAAATGAATGCCTGTTTTCTACTACAGGATGAACAAGTTCCTCAAGGGTATTCTGCTTCTATACCAGTGAAATCTGTGCACAGAGGGACAAGTTAAGGGCTTGTATTAGAGATTGTTCTGCTCATGAAGACAAGATGTAGCAGGCCAGAACAAACTTACCAATTACTCAGTTCCCCAGAGATGCTAAGTGTCTCTTGCTTCAGGAAAGTGGATTTTACTTGCAGATCAGCAATTAGGCTACACATAGGGCAAGTATCCATTAATTTTCAATTATCTCCTGCAATAGTATGTGTTTCCTAATTGCCCAGGAGAAAAAATTCATGAGAGGATGGACAGCATTTGCATGCATGTGAGATAAGTCTCCCTCCTATTGCTGATCATCCTTTCTCAGGCCTTGCTTTCTACCAGCTGGACTGAACCTGGTGTTCCCAGAGCAGCATGGCTGTGTGGGGTACTAGGAGGTGTCCAGGTGCAGTTTTCCATCAGGGAAATTATTTCCCTCCACAGCAAGGAGAACTTACTGGCTTCAGAAGATGTGAATAAAAAACATATGGCAGAGAACAAAGCTCTGTGGATTGTTTTATTTTAAAGACAAAAGCATTTCAGTGTTTTGTTGTTTTACTGAGATGCCAGAAACTTGCTCTAAAGTTCATTGGTTTATTTTGTGTGCTTGTGACCATTGTGGCAGTGTTTAAAGCAAAACCCACGGGTGTAATGTTCTGTGTTGTCCTGACAGAGTGATACCTTAAAAGCAGTAACAGACACAGAGCCAGTGCCTTGCTGGAGGCAACCCAGTTATTATTACATGAAAGGGCATCTTTGACTGACAGCTTTAACTTAGTGGTTTTATTGTGATTCGGTTTAGAATTGCAGTTGTTTTCCAGGGACCCAACTGCACATTTTGCCTGTCTTGTCAAAGGAGGTGTCTGGACATTTGTGTGTTAGTCCTTTGTAAGTTATCTAGCTGAGTCATAGAACAAATTCTTCCTGGAGGTTGGATTTCCTTGTCTTCTGTCAGCAGGTCTAAGACTTCCAGACACATCTGCATGCAAGGGAGGTGGGCAGTGGAATTTTCAAGGTTATATCTCAGTGCCCAGTTCAGAAAAGGGGACTGGTGCTCCAAACAGTTCTTGATCATTTAGCTTCTTTCACTTATTTGAAGGGTTGCATGCTTAACTGAAAATAAACTATAGAAGCTCCCAAACAACTGTGTGCTCTACTTCATCTGCCCAAATCCCATTACTGACTGGTATGTCAACCTACAAAATAATACTGCAATTGCTGAATGACTCTGTGCTTTTGTTCCATTCAAATTATCTTTTTTTTTTCAGCTTACACAGCTGTCTCTTGCTGTCTTGACATAACTGTTTGTTGATTAAAATTCTTGGCACAGAACCACCTTACTTGTGGGTACATCATCCTTGTGATTATTAATGCTCCTCAGAGAAACTGGAAGTACATAATCTCTGACTTGTAAAGCAGAGTTCTTACTGGTATCTTGTTTTATAGTATTTAAATCAGGGAATATTTATTATGTTCCTTTGATTTAAAAGAATATTTTAGAAAATATGCTTTCTGATAAGGTGGTTGTGAGGTGGTTGTAGCCACAGACCAAACAGACATGGACATGGATTGTTCAGAAACTCAGTTTCTTTTCCTAGGCACAATTTGTTTTGCTTTTTCTTTTCAAAGCAGTCTTGTCAGGATGAGCTCAGTTCTAAATAACTGTTAATGTACCTTGATTTTAGACTGGAAGTCAACAGAAGACTTTCAAAATGTGTCTCTTGCCTACAGACAGCAGTTTGAGCCTTTCTTTGCTCTGCCAGAAGAGCACAGGTAGCAGGAGGTGGATTAGCATTTCCAGTGAGCAAAACTGCTCTATTTGGGTGCTTACTTTTAGGTGTTTAATTTAAAACACCCAGCTTTAAGACAGATCTCATTGGAATTACACAGTGAACTCATAAAATCTCTCAGGTTCAAAAGGCTGGGAATCAATAAACACTTTCCTTTATTTAAACCAGAGGTTTAGAGTTATCTATGAAACAAATTATTACCTCTCTGAACCCAAAATTTGTGATGTTAAAATATTAATTTATTTTGCCATTGTCATGCTAGTCTACTTAAAAGTTGGTTAAATGGTATGGAATAACTTTCATAGAATATATGAAGGAAGCCACCTTATGTATTAAATTTATTTAGTCAAAGTCATAAAAGATAAAAATTAACAGAAAAACCCCCCAGCATGGAACCATATGTAAATTCAAGTTCATTAACAAATGTAGATTTGTTGAAAGAGAAATGCTTTGCAGAAAGATTTTTCCTTAGGTACTGATTATGATTATGTGTCACCAACCCAAGAAAATTTGCATAAGCATAAAGAACTTTTCCCAATTTAAATTCAAAAGAAGTGTAGAGAATTTCTTAGTTTCTGTTGCAGAGTACAAAATTATTTGTAATCCTGAAATTTATAAAGGATGAGAAATCTGATTCTTACATAGATGTACAATGATATAAGTATATGCCTTCTCATTAGATTGTTTTGCAGTCTTAAACGTTGCTTTAAGAACAGATGCATTAGTAGCTGAGTTTAGATTACCAAGCTGTTAAAATCATGGTTAGCGGTTTTTTCCAGTAAAAATGCTTCAGTCCTGTAAACTCAGTTCTACGCAAAAAATCTTACCTTGGTTTTCTGTGGTGAAATCAACAGTTCTTGGAGGAGAATGTTATGTACAGTTCTTGCTTTTGAAACTAATAAACTAGATGTTACAAATGGTTATGAAATAGTTTTGTAGAGACACTTAATTCACATGTTCTGTCATTCACTTAAAAAGGAGATAATTTCAGCAATTTCTTATTATGTCAAGTGATCATAATGAGAAAATATTCAGTATTATGATGGAATTAAAATAAGATAGAGAGTGTTTGCTAATGTGTTTATGGGAAACAGCACATGTATGGAGTACCAGAACTTAGGGAAGTAGGAGTCTGGAGAAGTTGGAATGTCTGCTGCTAGCAAATGTTCTCAGGATGATTTTCCTTCTTGAATTATCAACCAACTGGCATGTTGATGGCATTGTCTTTGGAAATATTGTTGTTAACATTTTTGAAATATTTTTATTAAAACTCTTCACAACAGAACTTGTTGCATAGAAACTAATGAAAATTGTATTATGCCTGGTACTAACTCATTACTATAGTAAATTAGTTAAATTCAATTTTGGATGTGTTACCCAAGTTCTTTTGAGTTCCTAGTTATGTATATATATAATATATATATTTGTATGTAATGTCTGCTGTTGTAAACATTTCCTGTCTCTTTAACTAAACATATTTCTTTTGTCTCTTTTGGAGCGTCCATATTTGAGTTATTAGTGTCTATGGGGGAAGCAAAAGGAAAGAAAGGTGACAAAGGCCATTAGCCACAGAAAATAAAAATGCAAAATAATGTTCACAGGCACATCTTGAACAAGTATTAACAATTTCCAGTGCATGTTTCTCTACGTGCAAATTGATTGTTTTTACATACAACAATAAGGTTCTAGACATATCTTTTAAGTGTATCTACATATTAAAATATGTGATCCATGAAGCACAATCTGTCTTTGTAATCTATGCCGTTATTACCATAGAGGTTTTAACAAGGAAGTCTGTTTTTTTCCTATAAGCGAAATCTTCCTTTCCCTGAAATTCCCCAGCTTCCACATTACCGTTTAGTCTTATGTAGAAACCATGTGCAAAGTTAATTGTTCTCCTGATCAAATTTGCATTTCATTTCATTTGGTGTTAGAGTACTTTAAAGAGTCAGCAAATACCTTGTATGTTTCAGACGCCTTACCAACAGAATATTCACTTCTGGAAAAACTAAAGCTCAGAGTGGTAACTTCCTGACATGTTTATTTTACTGAATGGCGTCAAACATAAAACATAAATGGCTCTATCATATAATTAGTTAAATTCCCCCTGTGGTTCTGCAAGCTCCAGCCAGGCTTTTCTCACTTGCTTTTTCCAGAGGCGTTCCATTGTGTTAAGCTCTGCTATTGTTTTATTGAATGGAAGATCATGGAAAGAACAACCAGTGGGCAGCTTTAACCTCACTTCACCCCACACTGGTTTTAAAATTCAGCTGATGTTCTTCAGTAGAAAAATGAATGATTATATCAAATGGCTTGGAAAGTGAAAGTAGTGGCTGCATCTACCAATTATTCAAAGTAACCCACTACATTTTAGGGTAATGCACTATAAATCATGGCATTTAGTGACCAGTTTCATTCATAGCACACATTTATAGGCAAAGAGAGAGAAGTGTTTCATGTATTTCTTCATATCTTCATGAAAACACTATAAAGGCCTTGCCCCAGTGTTAATCATGGTCAAGTCTTACAGGTATTTTCTCTTATATCTTGGAGCCTCATCTTACCACTGTTGAGGTCAGGGAGAGTTTAGTGATTGAAAACATGCTTGCAGGGATACCCTCCCTCCAGACTCTTAATAATCAATTCAAACAGCTAATAGCTCAAAAGGAATCCTCTTATGTCTATCCTGCTTCCTCAGTTGAACATTTTGCTCAAATTAAAGTGCTGGCTCCTTATCATTCTTAATTGATATTCTTGATCTCAAAGTAGGCTATAAATAGTACCCCTTTGCAGTCTGTGATGTGCAGTTCTCACTTTCTTTGCAAGTCTTTTCTTAAAAACACATTTTTCCTTTTATATATAATAAATAAATGACTGGATTCATTGATTCCAGTTTGTGGTGACATCTGGAATTTACTGGGCAGTTTTAAGTTTCAAGCAAGGTTCTTCACTTCTGAAAGTAAACTGAAAGCATGCAGTGATTTTGGTGTTATGAGATATCATAGTTTACACAAAGGCAAGTGCAGTCCAACCTAGACAAGTTTGGGGCAGCTGACTTTGAATGGTACAGGGCAGAACTATGTCAGTGGAACATCAGGGAAACAAAAAACCAGAGAAAATGCACCTTTGTGCTTCTCTGAATGATCTATCGTGATCAAAGTTTTCAAGTTTAAAACTGACTTGAATAGCTTCTCATGACACTGAAGTAATTTGTGAGTGCAAGCAAATGTCATTTAATTTCCTCTGATGTGCACATGAACTTTGACAAAAAACAACTCTCCCATTTTTCCCTTGGACAGGCATTTATTGCTTTTTCATCCAATCCAAAAGAAGCAACCTGCTTCTGCATCCTCACTAATGCAGTGGCTCAAAACCTAGTCAAGTGTCAAGTCAGAACAAAATCCAGTTCTCTTTAAATACGTGTAAAGATTTCACATTATTGTTTCACCTTGACTGCCAGGGATGTGATTTTTCAGGACAGAAACAAAGAAAATATGTTTTCAGATTATATTTTCTTCCTTTCACCTTCATGTCTCCTCTCTAATGAATGAAACGAAACAAAAAAAAACCCAAAAACAACCAACCAACCAAACAAAAAACCTAAAACCATTACATGCTGAGTAAATGTTGCAGGAAAAAACTACTTCTGAAACATCTTAGCTGCCTACAGTGGCAGCTCAGGTCTCACTTCAAAGATAGTTTTCCTGAGCATCATAGACACTTTGGAATATGTCCTTCCCACATTCCTCTGAAACTACAGGACATCCTGCATAACAACAACAACAATAATAATAATAAATAGCCTGTGGGTTGTTAAGAACCAGGAAAGAGCAATATTAGAAAAGGAGAAAGAAGTTGTGCTTAAACAAGAAACTATCAGACCTTTCTTCTATATTCCAAACTCTTAAACTGATTCTTGCACTGAGTTCAAAACACTCATCTGTGTTTTCCGTATTATTTGAAACATATTTAAAATGTTATGATGTGTAGGCTAATACATGCTGTTTATTTCAGAAGGGAACAGTCTCAGTGACACTTTTATCTTGATTTTCCTTGAAGGGTTTTATGTGTCAGAACAAACAAAGCCTATAGAAATAAAATCTACTAGTAAAATAATATATCCTTGGCAGTTAAAATGCATGTCTATGCTATGCTATTTACTATTTTTCAGGAAGAAAGAGAAAATGAATAATTAATTCTGCTAAGTTCTGTCACAAAACCTAACTAAGGAGATGTACTGGGAGCTTGGCACTGCTAGCATTCAGGGATCTTTTAGAAAAGCAAATTGTACTTCTCAAGACAGTGTGTACTCTGTTCTCTTTTACTTGCTTAGGAAGAGGGCACATCAGAGACTAAGGAAATGTACATGGAAATGCATCCAAGTCCAGTGCTTCTATGTTTGGTGAATAGCAGCTGTTTATGGGTGCTATTTACTTTGAATATAGAGTGAAGAAATACCGCACCATTAAATAACATCTCTCTGAGGTGTTTTCATGGTACATGAGCTTCACCTATACTCATACTTTCATTTAAACAAGCAAATTTTCTATTCATTAGTTAGTTTGCCTGCTGTATTCATCATAAATTTGTTATACATTTAATGTTTATTCAGGAAAAAAAAATGTTTTTCCTTCCTCCATAGAGGGTAAGAACTTGAAATAGTAATAGTAACACAGAGAAAGGGGCAGTAAACAAGTAGTTTTAATGTCAATCCTTCATGAAGGGAATTAAGTTTTTCTCATAGTTTTCACATTCAGTTTTGCTTGAAATCTTTCTTATAATTTTCTTTTTTGCTGATCCAAGGTGGCTTTCTGTAGTCTCCTACTGCAGGGCAGTCTGTACTGTCCCTAATGCCAAAAGACTGATAGAATCTGAGACAGAAACCCTCTGAGGGAATGCAATATTTCACTTCACCAAATTGAAAACAAAATCCTTTGATTGTAGCAGTTTGTTTTTTTTCTTACAAAGGCTAAAGACATTTTGGCAGCTATGCTGCTTTTCTTGTGATTTGTGGTATTGTTTATTATGAAAACAAATTGCCCATTGCATATCCTCCAATGGAGGATATTGAGCCAAATTTGCTGATGTCAGTGAAGATACCCTGCGGCTTAAACGAGGTTGTTACAGTCCATGCAGGAACTTAAGAGGCTTATAAAAAATGCTGCAGAGAAACATCCCAATATTGGAGCTTTGGAACATTTTTAACTGGGAACCCCTGGCAATGTGGAGTGAAAGTAGCATCCAGCAGGTGGGTTGGCCTCCAATTTGAACTGGAAGAGGTAAAGCTTCACTGATGTCTGGCAGCAGAAGTCTTCAAGAGCAGAGGACAGGAGTTAGATTTTACTGAATAGTATCTCACCTGTGGTGGATCAGCAAATTCTTAAACCAACTGCAGCCCAGTGCCTATTTCTTCTCTCAGCACCAGCATCTCCACAAATGCCAGGAAAATCATTCTTCCAATAGAGGGAAATCTCTGCTCCATCTGAGCCTTTTGCTTTGGCAAACACAGTTGAGTGCTAAGAGAACAGCACAGATCTTTTCTAGCGACTCCTCTGCTTTTCAGACACAAGGAACTCCATGCTCAAGTCTGATGAGAAATAAAAATTAACTGTTTCTTTCCACAGCAGTGTAGAAAGCCAGATTTCCTAATCACTGATAATAATTGCTGTCCTGTGGAGGAAGTGCCGAGCCATAAAAAACTGCATCTGATCTTTCCCAGGTACTGGAGATGAAAAAAGACATGAGTGGGGAAAGCAAGGGAGAGTTTTATTAGTCTATTCCAAATTGTGCAGGTCATTTTGTAGGAGCTGCAGGCAAGGGGCTGCTTCCCAGCTGCTTGTTGGGTGAGGTTCTGGTGTTCTGCACGCTGGGTAATGGCATGGGGAGAAAACACCTCATCTGCATTGACAGCAAAACATCATGGACCCCTTAACTGTGAGGAATGCAATGCCTTGATCTTTGTCTTATTAACTAGTACTAGCCATGTGCTGCTACGGTGGCTTGAACACCACGTCTGTGACCCAGCTCCATAAATGCAAAATGTGAAGAGAACATTTTTGTAGTGAGAATAGCCTTGTTGGGTGTGCAGTTTTATTAGGCTGTGACAGTGTGCTTTCACAGCAGTTAGTTCAGGCAGTCCCATTAAACATGAGATGTTCCAAGCCTTTCAGCTTCACTCCTTTCAAGTCTGCAAAGCTGACTTCTAAGATTGGCAGAGTAATAAGGAGGCAGCACTGCCCTCTTTCACCTTGGAATATGGAAATGCAGAAATAATACAGACTGTTTGTACTTCATGTCTTATTAAGATCTGTATCTTTATATATACACACATCTATGTATGTAATTTGTGAATGTAATATGCTTTATTCCAGGAGCATTGGCCCATACAGGCCACAGAGCTCCATTAGGTTGCTGCCTGCTAGCTTCATGGAAGCCTTAGTCTAAATTTATTTTTCTTTTTTTTTTTTAATAGAAATGAGCTTAGACCAATAAAATAATTACAATTTCACAAGTGAACTCTCCTTGGGAAAATGGATTAGATATGTTTCCCTGTCTCTTTAAGGGCAAAATTATTTTAGCTGAAAATTGCATAATTCTGTTTCTTTTACCTAAGGCAAATTTTGTCAGTGAGCCACTATCAAAGGTATGCATTTAAGCAGAAAACCAGCATTTCTGGCTGGAAAGAAAAGCAACATTATCTTTACTTTGTTTACTTTAAGTGGGCCAGCAATGGTTTAGCACGAACATGGGAGTTCAGCCTTCAGGTAGGTAAGGGGAGTGAGCTCCTAGGAGAGGCAGAGAGATGAAGTCCACATATGAGATATGACAATTTATGCATATGTGTTTGTGCCTGGCCCAGAAGGTTTAGGATACCTCACTGAGCAAAGCTGTGAGATGTTATCTCCTCTCCAATACATCAGCCTGTTTTGCTTGGGTGAAAACTGACCGCCATTCAGAACACCAAATCCCTCTCCCTGTGAGAGGCAGAGGGCAGGGCTGGCTGGGAAACTCTTGCTGGAATGCCTTTAACCCCTCTGAACTTCATGCAAGGGAGGTAGAACGCAGCTGCCATTAGCACTTTCCTCTATACTCCCACAGGAAAACTTGTTCCGTGAAATTCAACTGACCAGATAACTAGAAAGGGAGAAGAAAGAAAGTGATAATACATGCACTGTGAAACTTTATCTTAAATAGGTCTGGTAACGTTGAGGAGAGGTACTCAAGTTACTGCTTTTATAACTTCTGTAAACAGGTTAAAGCTCTTTGTTGCTGAAACCATATGGAAAATGGATTCTTTGTCAAAGAAATTGATACTTCACTTGGCATGCTGCTACAGTTTTGAATAATTTTAAAGTGAAAGTTGAGAGGGTTTTAAAATCTTTCTATAAAAATATAGGATGGAGGTGATTTCATTAGAAGCACTTTCATGGAAGTAAAATATGTAAAAGATATTTTTTAAAACCCTAATTTATTGATATTCACACATTATTTACTTTCATGCTGTTAGCATACTGTCAAATGCAGTGTTGTTTTCATGTATAATAAAGGCATCATCCAGATCCCTATGAAACTAATGGAAAGAATCCCACTGACTTCAAAGACCTTGGAGCTAAGCCCTTGCATAAATTGCTAATTAAACTGATTGGTGAGTAAGGTTCACTAGTGGAAAAAGTTTACTAGATTCATAGCCTACCTGAATAATAGGTAGTGGAATTAGTGAAGGTCTTGCAACTTTATTGCTGAAGTTCTGTTTGACCACACCACAGCATGAGCTACAGTCCTGTATTGTTTTTCATCATAGTAATCCTCTGCTTCATAGAAGTAAGGTAAATTTTCTTTCTAGCACGAATTTTTTCTGTTTACATAAGTCAGTCCTCCTTTTCATTAAAACTTTTTTTATGTTTCCTTTGAAGTACAATGATACAAAATTAAGGGAAATGGAGTATAATTTACATTAATAGGATTAAATTTAAAAAGGAAAAATTATGCAGAATATCAGGGGAAACATTTGACTCTTAGAGAAAGATCTGTTAGAGTATGGAATTGTCTCCTGCAAGAAGAGGGAGCCATGTCACTTGGGGGAGATTAAAACTAGATTGAATGCAACACAGAAAAACCCAGCACTAAAATGGATTGGGAAATGGGCCTACTCACTTTGTTAGGCCTTCTGTCTCTCCAATGTCTGGAAGATTTTTAAGAGTTTACAATTTTAGGAAAGCCTTGTGTATGCCTAAGCTTAGCTGTGGTATTGATTGTACTAAACAGTTTACATCAGACATTACATTAGACAGTTTTCAGCAACCCACATGTAAGGCTAACCAGGACACTCTTCAAGGAAACAGAAATCAAAATAAGGTGAAAACCAAAGCCTTGTGGCTCTGAAAGGGTTCTTAATGTTCCTGTACCTTCTGATGTTTACCAGTTTGTCTCACTGTGTTGTAATCACTTGACTGCCCAAGTGGAGGGTAGCACTCTGACCTGCCGGTATGAAAAGCAGAGATTGAGTGAGGGCAGTATTTGGCTGACAGTACTGACTATTGACCTAATTCCCTGGTTATCAATGCTTCAGTAGATTAAATATCTTGTATGTGCATTGAACTGGTTGCAAATAAAGCCCAAACAGGATGCTTCTAGAGGGAACTATATTTTACTACTAGATTTTTGGTTCCACTGATTCAGTTACTTGAAGTCTGCAGCTGCCTGACTTATTTTATTTGGTTAACAGACTTTACTGTGTGTATTTGACCTCATTAAATGGAGGGTGTATGCAATAAATCCTACTAAATATGCTGTAGATAAGAATATTACATACCCTAAAAATCTCTCTTAATACACTACGAAAATAATATTTTCATTGAAATGAAAAACCTGCTGCAGAATGTATATTGGAATGAAGAAAAAGTTATTTTCCTCATGGCTTACTTAAAATTATTAAGGTGTACTTTGAAGACCATCACAGCATGGCTTAGAATTAATCAACAAACTGTTCCTAAACACCATTTGCCAGGAATAATCAAACAGGCATATGTTCAACGCTCAGAAAACATTTTAAAGGATTAAAAGTCAGAGCGTGGAGAGGAATATGAAATCCTAAACCTTCCCCTGCACTCAGACAAGCAGACAGACACATCATGAGCAGCTGAATCAGACTTCAGGAACTGTTTGCACAAACTATGAAAATGTTTGGCAAGAAAAAATGTACCCTCAACTGGAAGAAAATGATTCAGTGGTCACGTGATGTCCCATGGCTATAGCTTTAAAACAGACCTTCAGCAACATACTCGACATGTGTTGGTGATCACACAGATGAAAGAGTGTGTTGTACAGATGGGAATTCCAGGGTCCTGCACGAGGCCTCCAGGAATTACAAAAGAGAGCGTTTACGGTGTACTTTCAGGACAACCGTGGAAAAAAAGTGCCTTTATCTGTCAGGACAGTGCTTATGGGAGCTTTGTTTTCTTGGACACATTGAAGTACTCACAGGTACACATATGGAATTGGAGATTAATTCATCTGTCCCTTGATGCATTCCTCATCAATGAAATGGCAAAATAAAACAGAATAAAATGGGAAAGATTGTTCTGGAAAGAAAAGCCACATTCAGTGTAAATCATAACAAACAAACAAAAAAATCAGTTGGGGTCTTTGAATTATTTTTGCATGCCTGTGGACCTGAACTGCTCCCCTAAGGTATTTTGCCAAGCTTCATGACTTGGCAAAAAAAAACCCCTAGATATGTGTTGGGTACATAATGAAGAGATTTTTAAAAGAATTTGTAATACTGAGTCCACCACCATCACTTTTTATCTTTTTTTTTCTGTGAATTTATTTTAAACAGTGGGGAGAATCTGTGTTTTGATATTTTAAATAATCTCAGTTATATATACCTCTTTTTTTTTTTTCTTTTTTTTTTTTTTTTTTTTTTTTTTTTTTTTTTTTTTTTTTTTTTGTGAATTTCTGTATCCAGGGTTCTTCTTTTGTGGGAGGTCAGTTAAACCTCAAAGCAGACAAACAATTTCCTTAAGATTGACTGTAGCTTCAGATTGACATTCCTTAATGAGTCTAAGCCCCAAATCCTGCCTTGCTGAAAACAGTCTAAGTTCACTGAGGTTTCTAATATTTCAGTTCAACTTTTAGATGTATAACAAACCCTCAGACCAGGCAAGAAGTCAAAATAAGCAAAAATATCTCTGGGTTTTTTTTCAGTGTGCTCTCTGGAAACACATAAATCTCAGTGTAGGGTTTAGCAGGCATATTTTCCCTTGGATCTAATGTAACTTTCTGATTTTCTCATGAAGCTCTGTCCTGGTAAAAAGGATGGATGTTTATACGCAATGTTTGTTCATTAAGCTCATAAAAACTTAGCTTTCAGGATTAAGTTCTTAGGTGATTTCTGTACATTTTTAGAAAGTAAAACTATTTAAATGCTTTTAAAATTAATTTGAGACAGCACCAATTGTCAACTGAGATAGGTAGAATTACATCAGAGATTAAATTAGCACAGTGTTAAAATTATTGATGTTCGGGCAAAGACTAACATTTTAAACGAGTCCTCATCCAGTCATTATTCCTATTTATCTTTGTCAGGTTTTTCCTTGCAGAAGTGAACAAAAAAATGTGAGTTTGGCTCCTTAAGCTGTGTGTCATTAAAGTAAAATTGTTGACCTTTCTGGTAGATGATCACAGTGACAAAGTCAGGATTCTTTCCAAGCTGGATCGCTACAAGATTAAACTCTGAGGATTTATAATTGCAGCGAAAATTAGGTTTGCCATAGCATCCAGCCAAGGATAGACCTTTTCTATACTCTGTAGGTGATAAATTCAACCTGATTTTATGGCAGGAGTGATGATCAGTGTCCCAGTCAGCCACCCAAGGTAGCCACTTTGCTCTAACATATTTTAATCTCTGTTTCTTGAACGGTGAATCACAAATTACTATGGACCATTTAATTATGTAATTTCATTGATCAGATTTACTGTTGCTGTCTTTGTTCCTAATACCTGCAATTATGCTTGGACTTAATGAAAAGGCCACAACAAAATGTCTGAGAAGCCCTATAACCTGGTTTTCCACATTCCTGGCCTTTTGTTTGTTCCAGGATTTGTAACACGGTAATTGATAATGATAGGTGGTAGATGAGATAAGTGGTTTTACTGTAATTCCAGGAAATTAGTTGCCCTCATGGCCAGAAGCATATTTCATCCAACTGTTTTGTAAGTATTTGTTAAGGAGTAAAAATAGTAATAATAATCATTTAAAAAACCAACTAACCAACCAACCAACAACAAAAAAAATCCATAAAACCCTAAAAAGAAAGAAATCCTGCATAAATGAGCTGGGATAATAACTGATAGTGGTAAAAAACTAAGGCAAATAGGTTGCTAGTGCAACCTAGTTGGAAGCACTCCTCTCTCTGTGCTACAATTTCCTCCTAAATTACACTTCTACAATTTCAGCCATACTTCGATATTATTGCTTGTATGAACATGGCTCTGGTGATTTTTTTCCTGCAGTTTACAGCATTTCTGAGGCACATGACAGGGTTAAAACATAACTTACATCTGTGGTAAAAATCCATTTGTGAGAAGCAGTGAAGGAATGGGACAGAGAACATTTTTCATTCATTTAATTTCAGTGATACTCCTTTAAATGGCAATTTAGTGTAATCTTGGGCCATAATTTGTAACACACCCTTCTGAGAGCTGACTAAATTCCCATTGATTTTTCAATTCTGGATGTTGTCAGAATGTTGCATGAAGCTGAAATACCCATGCTCTAGTGTCATTGACGAGGCCAGAAAATGTTCATGATGAACACACCTGTTGTGTGTTATTGAGGAAAAACAAACCATTACAGCTTTGGAAAAAGAAATTTCTAGGAAGTCACTAAATCAGATTACAAAGGAGATGGAAGACTAATACTTAAAAGACAAAGAACTTGTGAAGGGTAATTGCAGAGCCAGTGTATCCTATTTGGAATAAGCACTTAAATGTGTCAGCAAGACTTGTGGCAGCATCTGCTGAGCACATTTTGATGCCATCCTTTATAGCTACTAATTTTTACAAGGCATAGCTGTTTCTGAGACATATCTGAGATTACAGTGCTGTGAGCAGCTGAAAAATCTATCAGTTTTTCAACACTGAAATGAGCTGGACTTTTCTCTTTCTTGTCTTTCTGTCACTCTTTCCACCCTTCCTTTGTCTTTACTGAGTAGTTTTCTGCAGTGTTATGGAGCTGGATTGATTCAGAGAAGGATCCAACCAGCTTTAGCTATTTGTCTGTATGGACCTTGTAGGAAAACATATAGGATGGAGATTGAGTGGAGCCTCATTATTCTAGCAAAAAATGTATTCTTAGAGCTACTAACTGCATTTTGTGGATCCTAAGAGATGGTGCTGCTAGCTGAAATATTCTGGGTACCTTACACCGATAGCAAGATGCAATATTAAGGTCAGCGAGGGCTGATAGGGTTGGACTTGTGTGTGTCAATTCCTTCTGTGACATTGTGCCCTGAGCATGTGTATCCAGTTATCTGAACTGCACAGTCACTAACCCTCTGTCTTGTGAGATGCAATGGATGTGTTTAAATGTAAACCACCCAGAAGGGCGTTTTCTGGGACTGCAGGAGATACCTCCAGCTTACTGGCATCATCAGAGTGCTGCCCTGAAACATCTGCATGAGGTAATGAATGGAGGGACAAGATAAAACTGGATTGCTTCAAAGAATTTATCCAACCTTAAAATGCCTGGGATACTGGAATATCAAGCAGAAAGTATATCATGGGGTAATACACAATATTCTTGGGAGAAAGAGATATTCTAATGCCTAGTTATCTGGTCAGTCTGGTAACTGGTCAGTCATTTTCCTCCTGCTTGTTTTCACAGAGGACATTCTGAAAACCAACAAAGTACAGTAAAAGCCATGCCATAGTTTCAAGTGGAAGCATTTTGAGAATAGTTCTTCTGCATGGAAATGTTATGACAAAAAACATTTTTAGATTCCTTTTTCTAAGGGAGTTGGAAGGTCCTTAGGAAATGAGTAATTCTCAGAATAGGCAGGAATTTACTTGGGAACCTACACATTTTTGGACACTAGAGAAGTACTGGCACATCCATTATTCCCTGGTCATCAGCACTTCTCAGTAGAGGTCCATGTGATTAATGGAGTGAGTCTGGTCCAGGCAATGAAGAGTATTAACAAGAACTTTGCAGAGCTGGTGGAAAGTGTCTGGTTATTAGTGTTGCACAGAGCTGCAGAAAGTTGAAGAATTTTTGTAGCCATTGATGTTTCTTTGGGATGTCCATAAAAGAAATGCTGGAAGTGTGAGAAGACATCTGATATATTAGAACCTGCAGATCAGATGCAGAATAGCTGAGAAAGGAAGAAAAACTCTATTTGAGTCAAGTTACACTTGGGCAATAAATGACAGAGCATCATTCAGTGTGTGAATAAATCATGTGTGCTCAAAAGGGTCTTGGACTTTGTGAAATGCTTGTGGCTCCGTCAAACAGTGAGTGCATGTGCATTAGTTATAGACTCTAGTCTAGTCCTTGTGGGCAAGCTAAAATGCTGTATCAAAAACCAAGATCATGAAAATGGAAATTTTTTATGTTTATGTCAAGGAATGTCAGAAATATGAGGAAGAGAGAGAATTCTAATATTGCTAGAAATTAATATACATATCCTATGAATCATCTTTTAGTAGGATTCTCAAAAAACATATTAGTTGTACTTGTTTATGTTTACTTCAGACAAGTAATGAATTTCTTTTAGCTGTTTATCTTTCATAAAATATTTTTGTTGGCTCATTAATCTGTTGCAATAAAAAAATACACATATTACTGTGTGGGAATAATATATATATGGAGTGCTTGTCTTATCTAAACTAAGTCAATCGAAAAATGTCTTCAAAATTTCTACCATCTGAGATCACATTATTGACTTTGGGTTTTTATGCTAGGCTCCTCAATATAAAGTGTAAGGACCTACACTTTTTAGTATATG
The DNA here is from genome assembly GCA_013401135.1 of Cettia cetti. Taxonomy (NCBI): domain Eukaryota; kingdom Metazoa; phylum Chordata; class Aves; order Passeriformes; family Sylviidae; genus Cettia; species Cettia cetti. The sequence goes on from VZUI01041772.1 coordinate 217,686, forward strand.
ACTCAGGCTGTTCATTTAATACATTTAATTGAATTCTAAATGGTTTTTAAAGAGAGCTTGTAAAAAGTTGTAAGCATTATATCACTTTTTAACAACCCTTCTATACCTCTGAAAAAGCTAGCATTTCAATACCTCTTGTTTTTCTTGCAGTACTGAATGTCAGAGGACTTGCATTTTAAGCATGATTCTTTCTGCTAATAACTTAGTGGTTCTATTCATTGAGTTCCTGAAAGTCCCTATTTCTTTTATTTTCTTACTGATTTTATTTAGACATAAACAGAGCACAAGCAGAATGTTTTTGGGGTTTTTTTTGTTGGGTTGTTGTTAGGGTTTTTTTGTTGTTGTTGTTTTTGGCTTTTTTTTTATGCTTAGTAGATAGCATTATTATCATGCTTTAAATCTATGGATAAATATACAAGAACAAAGTTTTAGACCACTCTTAAGACATTTTTTGCAAAAACATTTTGTCACGTTTCTACCTGTGTAAAACTGCATAGATTCAATTTGAAATGGTTTTCCTTCTATTCTTCTGTCTTTTAAGCAAGCTTGGTTTTGGTTTTGTTTTTATTTCTTTAGAGAAGGTAACTTATTTTTAGAAAACTAAACAGTAGAAATCCAGGGCAAATTCCAAGACAGGATATATTTCACCTAAGAACAGCCTGTGTTCTAGGGGCATCTTTGCTTTTTTAAAACCTTGAATCATTTTTTATTGTAAAGCTATGTCCTCACAGAGCTAAGAGTTATGGCCCTTATTAATGTAATTTATAAGACTAAATGACAAGCATACTAAAGGATCTGTAGCTGATCCAGTCAGCAACGTACAGATAATTCAGATTTGTCCAACCTGGTCTTGTCAAGTCAAGCAAAACAAAATCAATCAGTGAACAGAAGAAGTGGGAGTACTTAAGCTGAAAAGGAGAGTCTGTTTCCTGCTAGGGAAGTGGAGTTGGCAGCCTGAGCCTTTGCATTTCAGAGAAAATACTGCAGGAATTGATTTGGGGTTTTTTAAGTGTTGTAAAACTATGAACATTCTCTGAGAAATCCCCTTCTTGCTTTCTTCTGTGCTGTCTTGAGGAAGGGCATGATGGCAGTGCTCAGGAATAGCTTTCTCAAAGAGAGTCCAAGTCAGAAAATTGCTATTTGTCAGAGAATCACATTTCCATCTCTCAGCCACTAATAATAACCTACAAAAGTGTTCACTTTCAGTTTTCAATGACCTCTTGTACTTACTGCTGCCACAGAAATTGTCAGTTGATACAACTGGTATTTTCCCTCCAGCTAAGAACCAGCTATAACTGTGAGGCACTGGTCAAGGAGAAGAAAGCTGAGTCCTTGAACAGGGAATCTGATCACCCAGGCTGGGGATTCCTGCCCACCTTTTCTTCCCATCTGCCTGCACATGCATCCAAATAACACGATTTCAGGCCTTGGATTGAGCAGGGGTGGAGGTGGTGGAAGCTGAGTTCTGCTACCAACATTGAGTTTACTGCACTGAGCAGGGCCTGCCTGCAGACAGCTTTCCTTGGGAAGAAGACACCAACTTCATGTCCAATGAAGCTGCTGAAAGTTGTGCTGGAACTGGGAGGACGCTGGCGAGTCAACAGTCCCAGACTTCCTACCTCACGTGGATTTTAGCTGATAGCTCTAGCATGTGGTGTGTGTCAGTGTGCCCAGTGCCATGAGCTAGTCAGAGACATGTGAGCCTGTTTGTGAGCAGTTCATTAAACAAGGAACTGGTTTTTGCTTTATGAGCCTAGTTTTCATGCTTGTCTGGAGTGCTATACAATGAGGTGTTTTTGGTTGAAGAGTTTTGAAAATTTGTAGTAACAAAATCTAGTTTGCTCCAGGTGAAAGCAGGAGTAATGCACTGCAATTTATATCTTGGGTCACAAAGATTAGAAAAGAAAATTCATAATACTGTGTTTACCTCCTGGCACAGCAAAAAGAAACAGAGAAGGCAACATCTTAATGAGCAGCTGCTTGGCTCCGTTTGCTGGTGGCTCATTAGAATGCTGTGTGACCAGAGTCTACACAGGTTAAGAGCCAAAATTTTTAATTAGTGCTTTTTCAGATCTATGTACCCAATGATCTCTAGGAGTTTGACCTTTGGCCAGAAATCAGTCTAATGCTTTAAGTCATTGTGGGCCTGCAAAGATTGCTAGTGATTAATTTATGACTTGTTCTCGCCACAGTTAGTCATAGTGCTGCAAGTTTCCTCAGTATGAAGTGGCAACTAAGAGGAGGAATTAGGGCAGAGGAAAAGATGGGGAAGAAAACTAAAATGGAAAGATTTCTTTTTATATAACCTGGACTGAAAGAAAAAGAAAGAAACTAACTTGACAGATATACATTAATGTGAGGTTCAGCCAGGTAAACTCCCAGGAACTGTTGGGGTTCCAGGAACTTGTGTATTTTAAAATCAACATTAGATAGTCAGAAAAAAAACAATAAAACAAAAACCTGCCAGGACCCAAAATATTGGTTATCATGAACCCCTCATTAATGAATTTTTGCTCAGTATACCATGGATCAAGCAGCAAATTCTGTCTTTGAAGAGCCCTGGCTGTGTTCTCCAGGTTATGGTGATCCTTTCTAAGATTAGTTTGGTTGTGTTTGGTGATGGTCTTACCAAAGTATCTGGGAGAACTAGAGAAAGTCCAGTAGGATGTAATACAAATCTTTGGACTGATAGACCTCAGGGGAGGAATTTTGAAAGCAGAATTAGTGAAGACCAAAATGGAGACTCTTTTAAAATGGTGAACAGTAAAATCTTAGCTGATTTATAACATGATGAGATGAAGGTCTAGAAGTTTCACATTTGAAACAGATCTAAAATGCTGCATGAGGCTTTCATGTGACCAAAAACTTAGATATCAGGTAAGTAAAAAACATCATTTAATGCAACTGTTGGTTTTAGGCTTTCCTTTTCGGGCTGTGTGTTCTAGAGGTGGTTTTATATTCTCAGCCAGTGCAAGAAAACAACTTATGTTAAAAGATTTAATGCTTCTGTTAAGTATATCCTGGGATCCCATAAAAACCCCCCAAAATTTTGCATCCTCAAACGATACTTTCTTCCTGCATAAACTGAGGAAATTCATAGAGGAGTCCAGGGTAGAAACAGCTATGCAATTTTTTTTTTTTTTTTTTATTTTTTTTTTTTTTTTTGCTGAAGACAGCTTGTTTCAACACTATAGGTTTATGAGCGTATACTGGAAACACAACGGAACAAGCTGGAAGCATTTTGCATGAAAGGCTTTTGTTGATTATATGTATGAAAGTGCCAATAGCTGTTCAAATGGATAGCAACCAACACTGAACCTCAAGAAATTCAGACTCTTCAGTTCAGATAAGCATCCAGAAATTAGTCTCTTGCACCAAAACTTGTCCAAACCTCTTTGGTCTGGAAGTCAGGGTGGAAATGTTTCACAACCAGACTTTCTTATGAGTTTTCCACTGCTCATTTCCTTTTGCCTGCAAAGAGATATCATGAGAACAACTTCTTATAGTGTGATGTGTCTGCAATTAGGTTCCTGCACTTGGCTGAAAAACACCCCAGCACTTAACCAAGCCTATTTTGAAGCTGTGCAGGGAATAGATTTTATGCCAAGTCCAGCCCTAATAATCACATAGGAGAGATAAACCATATACTTTTATGCAATGAAATATGCATAGTATTAATGCCTTTGCAAGATTTTAAGGCCACTTCCTTTCTTCTTGTGGGACTAAATCCAATACTTTCATTTTAAAACTGAACTTGGACTGAAATTGCGTTCACTTGTAAGTAAATTTCAAATTAAGTCTAACTGTAGAAAAATTGCTAATCTGATTTGTTTCTGCTCTTCCCTTTTCCATGTCTGTTGTAGTGTATAATCACATTTTGACATAGATTCCCGATTTTGATCCTTTCTGTGAAAAACAAAAAGATGGCTTTTCCAATGGCTTTTCTGTGAACTAGGCTAGGAAAGTTGGCCAATGTTGGGAAAACATATGATAAAAATAAAAAGTGTTATGTAGTTAGTAAAATATGTTCTTCTGTCTCACTTCTATTAGACTCAAAAATTTCAAAATATAGGGACTTAAAGAACACTGAACTCAGCTGTTGCTATTGGATATGCATGTGCTTGGCTATAATTCACAGTTGCCAGCAGTTTCATGCAGGCCTGTGTAGCTCCTTGGAAGTTCAGTACCACCTGCAATTCAAACTTTTTTATTTACCCACAAAAGAATCAAAGGTGCTGCAATCACTAAGGGTAACACAAGTCTATCTAGATACAAGACATTATATTCAAAAGTAGGAAAAAACTGGTCATTCCTAAGTAAAGAAACTCTGACAGAGATAGTGCTAAATCAGAGAAAAAATGTGGTGGTTTTTTTACATTGAGGTGTCAAATAAGTTATCTGTTACAAAGATAGAGGAACAGCAAGCTGGACAGGAGACTTTACCCTTTACCCATCAGCAGCCTTTCCCATACAAACCTGTATACCACCTTCTGTTCAGCTTTCAAAAGGAATGAAAAAGCTTACTCATGTTGCTTGCATAATGATGTTTCAGTCAAAAAAAGGGTCTTCAGAAGTACCTAACTATAGTTTACAGAAGTTTTGAGGTGACTTATGTACCCTTTGCAGCATAAACTCTAGCATAAAAAGAGCTTTAAGCACCTTCACATTTAAACTTGGAAGTCAGCTTTCACATAACAATTGTGTTTTTCAGAATTTCACCTATATAGATAAGTAGTTGCTTTCATTTGTTCAAGTCTAGGTCTCCATTTTCTTTGTAGCTTCATTTTAATTATGTGTATTCCTAAGAATGCATGTCAGTTTTATTTGTAGTCAGCCCGGATAAAACCAGCTGTTTTGTTTCCCAGAGCTTTCTGTAAAAGGGAAACATCAGGAATACTTTATAGTTTGCATTTTTTGCTTGCACTAGTCTGAACAATATCTAATAGACACATACTTTGGAATTTGTCAGGACAGGGATTCATCTTTTATTTCAACTTATTTCTGATTAAATAGCCCACAGAAGTAACCACAATGTCAGAGGTTAAGGAAACAACTCTGTTAGAAAAAAAAAGTCAGGAAAGAGTCAAACATTGAGAAATACAGTTATTTTTTCCAAATTCTCCCTCATTTGGTTTCTTTCTGATTTTGTTACACTCAAGTCTTTGAATTTTTTTCTCTGAATTGTTACATATAGTATCCAGAGTTGTTTCTGCCTCAAAAGCAGAAAATCATCCTGAAAAGACCACTGTACAGTAATGGAATTAATGATGTTATGTAGTCTAATCACTCTGGATGTTATATTCTGTGGAGTGAGGAGTTTCACTGACCAGAAATTTGCTGAACTCTGAAAAAATCATTGTGCTTGTATCTACAGAATGTCAAACCACAACTTTATTCTTTACTCCATCTCCAGTGTTCCTGAATGGATGGCATGTACACAGAAAGCGGGGAGGACAAGAATAACTCTTCAAAGATGAAACAGCTTTAAGCAACAAAATAACCAAGGAGGGCACAAAAGATGGTTTAAGTTGTGTTACCCCCAATGCACCCTGCATAGAGAGGGGCTGTATGGAATACAAGGTTGTTAGGGTAAGCCCCACAGAGAGTAACCTAAATGTTCTCTGTTGTCTTCCCTAATTCATGTCCAAATGAAATTCTGACTGGCCACTTCTGTAGGCGTGAATTTTCAGTATCTGCTTTATGTTCCTTCCATGTTGTTTTGGAATGAGCAAAATATAATTTTAACCCTAGTTTCCCTAAAATAATCATTCTTGACAAGAGGCTACACCAGGCAACCCAGGCATTGCAAAGAGCATGACATCCATGTGAATCTGCCTTCCTACAGCTTATTTCAGTGTCTGTGGCAATCTAAAAACCCAGGGAAAGCTTCAAACACATTATTTCAGAAAAAAAAAAATTGTGGTGCTCACTTGAAAATTACACCAGGCAGCAATAGGAATTTCAAGTAGGAATTTCATTTTCTCTTCCAGAAAAGGATATCAAAGAGCACAAGCACCATTCTCTTTTGCCATTTCCTTCAATAAAAAAAGGAAGGGCAAACCCTAGATACTTGAATTATTTTAATCAAAAATAAAAATAATGTATATTAATCAGCTCTGAAGCTTGATAGAGACCTTTCTTCATACATTTGTTTTTTAATTAAGCCCTGAATACAGGAAAAGAAGTTGGGAATTTAAATACAGCATATGGTCAGGTTAAAGTGCAACTGATCAGATTAGAAATCTGGTACAAGCGGGTGCAGAAAGAAATACATGTAAAATTTGCCTCTTTTACTACAAATATGATCCCCTTTCATGTGAATAGAGAGAAATAAAATGGAAATAGTTGTCTAGCCACCCATAAGAGTGTCTCTAAGAAGTGCAGTGATGGAAAGAAAAGGCAGGGATCTGAAGAGCTAATGATAATTTCGTCATTGTCCCTGCCAGTTCTGATGAATACATGATTAATGTCAGCATTACCCTCATTCTTAAACACATCATTGTAAGACTTGCAACACTTTGGTTTGCATATGCCTTCCTCCCCAAGGAAAAACCCCAACCAACCCACCAATAATGACAAAAACCCCACCCAACCAAAACCCTTAAAAGCAGCACAATAACAGGAACATTTTTTTCTGCAGTAGAAAGGGAAAGCTCAGGGCAGAACCAAGACCAGCAAACCCAGGAAAGTTTAGAAATGGAAAAGAGCCAGAGTGAAATAGAACAAACCCATCATACTGAAATATTGTATCTTGGCCATTAAATAGAATTGAAATTAAAACTATAAATTACCTGTACAGAGTCCAGTTTGGCCAACCATACACACCTGAGTAATTGCAATGAACTTATTTGGGCCATTTATGCACATTATAAAGAGACATGGAAATGCTGGTGGCAAAACCAGACCCATTAAATGTAAGTGAAGCTTTACACCAGGAGTGGCCAATTCAGCTATATACAATTCCCTACATACAAACCACATATCCTTCTCCCATACTGTATTTCTTTGTCTCTGTAAAGGAAAATTTGCCAGGCTTGCAATGTGCATACTCTGCAAGCATGACAGCTTTGTACTGGATTATTTCATGGCTGTCCTCTACACATCCTCAGAGCACTAGGACTACGTCCAGTTCAGCATGTTTGCCACAAAATCTCATTTATTTTTTGCATATGACACTGAAATAGGGTGAAAGGAAATATATGATGTAGTTGCCTGTAGCATAAGTGTGTTGCTTTTGAATAGCCAGGTTTCCTTTCCACGCCCCAAAGCACTAGTCCATGTTGTCATGAAAACAGCATTTCTTATTATTTTGGATTCACCCTGATATGTTGGAGGAGGAATACTTTTTACATAATTCCCGTTCTTTATTGTGACTCATCAGAAAGACCTGCATCCATTTGAGACAGAGGCAAGAATGTAGCCTGTATGTGTGGATGATGATTCAGATGAGCAAACCCAGCAGTTATAACAAATTTCTTCCTCCCAGTCATAGAAATTAAGAATACTGGAATTAGAGGAGAGTTGACTGAATGGTATTCCTTCCTGGGGACTTTTCTAATTATTTGTGCTAACTTGCAAGAGAGGATAAAAAAATTCACATTGAAAAACATAGGAACATTGAAAAAACAAATCATGTTCGGTTTCTTTCTGTTAAGAATTTAATTTATAGCCTTTTTAATTTTCTTGTCAGATTCTGTGACAAGGGAAAAATATTTCTTAGAGCACACAGAAATAATGAAACTTTATGGTAGGTTATCTGAGACAGTCATGTGACTAAACCTGTAGTTCTTGAATCTACATCCATTATTATTAGTTATGAATTATAAATAGAAGTTACTGACATATTTACAGACAAGCAGTTCTGGGGATAAAGTTTAGCTATGACAGTGTGAGCATTTGGCTGTTCCTGAAATGTTGCTTTAAATTTAGAAATCAAGGTTTCTCCCTGAAGTACGGGTGAAGTCACACAGTATTTGTAGGATGGGATAAGATACAGGCAGAATGAAATGCCCAGCATTTGCACTGAGATACTTCCAGGAGGACTCTACCAGGGGAACATACAGAGATCTGATGGATTAACTCATGTAATTTACATTTAATCTGCTGTATAAACCATTTTGAGCAACATTGCCCAGAGAGACCTAAAATGCCACTGAATCCAGAGCCACTATGGCTAAATGACCTTCCAGGATCATGACTGAAGCATTGTCTCACGTCTTGTATGAAATGAGACCAGTCAGCATCCACTGCTGCCTTCCTGTTGGCAAGCACTGGAGAAGGCTGCCCAGGGTGGAAGAGGTGTAGGGAAAGCCCAGATGTGCTCCAAGCTCAGCTGACTGGGGCTGCCACTGATGAGGTAGGACCTGTGTACTTTGCAGGATATATTTTCAAAGCTTTCCCAGTGGCTCCAATATCTGAACAACTTCCAACACAGTCGCTTCTGTAAGCATTGAAATGGTGCAGCTTAAAAAAAAAAAAAAAAAAAAAATTAGTTGAAATGAAATTCATTGCTGTTGGTGGCTAGAACTGAAAGTGAGGATGAACTTTCAACACCAGCTCTGTTTTCTGGCTGGGAACTATTTTTATTCTCACTGGGAGCAGTTTCAGTGGGAGAAAAAAAAGATGAAAAGGCGAAATAGACAAAGCACAAGGAATATCTAAGGCTCTACCCTACTATTCCACTGGATCTGTTTGATGGGCAACACTTTAAAGATTGTGTCAGTAGCTCAATTTTCTTTACATCTTTAATTCTTGTAAGAAGGACCATGGTAACAAGTTGGTAATATACTATTTTACATGCATGGAAGGTAGACAGAGAGCACAAAATATATTTATCATTCCTCAAAAACAAAACTCTAAAAGGTCATGAATGATTTGTTGATCATTTTTCTATTTTCTTCCTTGTAACTTTTCATCAGTGCCAAAATGGCAAACATGATGTAAAAGAAGTAACTCAAATTATTTGCACAGGTGCAAATTCTTTGCTATCCCTTAATTTTTCAAAATTTAAAAAATGCAAGAGCTCAGTGCAAATAGAAATACAGGGGGAAAAAAAATCTGTGTCTGGAGCGTTCCAAAAGAGTTACAAAGGAGGAAGTTCTGCAGTCAGTGATTTGGGTTTTTTTTTTCATATTCATAAATTCAAATTGAAAACTGGGCAATAATTCACTCCAGTATTTCTATGATCTCAGCCTGTAGTTCTGTTTCTTTTTCCATTCTTTGGCTGCATCTAAGCCAACTTAGTGCTCTCTGGAATAGAAAATTGTGAGACATAATAGAATGAGACTATCATGTCAGTTTGAACCTGAGGGTGCTGCATAAATATTAATGATAATTAACAGGACTTTGGTTTTTCCTTTAATAAAGAATGGTATGGGAATGATTTGCCTTCACTCTGGGGTGTAGTATTACTGATTTCATTTTGTATTTTGACAAAGGAATCGGAATCCTATTATCATACTTTACAAATGAATGATGTAAAAATACATCAAAAAAAAGTAGCCTCTTCTGTAGACATTATTTCTTTACACATTATCTGGTTTGTATTTATTAATGACAGTATTCCCCATTTATAGTTCATACCAAGTGGAATTTTAATATTTTAATTACGTTGCTTAATATTGGAATCACTCTGAGATGAAAGTACAGATTCTTTTTCTCAGAATTTTTTCTTGATTTGACATTTGTGTTTGTTCCATTTGAAAAAAAAAAACCAGAAGGAAAATACTTGGAATATTCTATTAGTGGGGACAGAGTTCTTGCCCTGGTTTGGGGAAGGACAGCTGGAGTCCAGGTTCCCAGCAGCTTGCTAAATGGGCTGTCAACAACCTGGACAAGGTAGCAGCCAGCAAGAACCCAAGTTTTAATACCTGCTTGGAAGTGAGGCTTGTTCTGGAAGTTGCTTAGGGTCTCTCACACTGTCTTTGAAATTAAACCATGTCTGTGAAAAGTTCTAAAGTGGCCAAATCATTGAATTCTAGTGAAACACTATTTGGTAAGAATTTTTTCCAACCTGCTCTAATGAAAAGGAAACTGAATCACCACAGCCACCATTGTGCTTGTTTAAGTCCCAAACTGTAGCTGTCTCCAGTGTTCCAGCTTGAAATGATATGTGGATATGTATGCAGGTCCACAACATATTCTTGAATCCAGAAAGTCACTCTTTCCAGCTGGGGGAAAAAAGGAAAAAAAGCAATGTCTATAGCCTGTTTATAGTTCTATCACCTCATGAGTTTTTTTCTGATAAAGGTATTTTTTTAGTGAAAGAAGTATTTCTCTCTACACAGATTTTTTTTCTAAGAGATATTGATTCCTGATGAAAAGTTTTTAAAAAGTCGGGCTGTTCAGCCTGTCTAAAAAATTACTATTAAATATTTCATAAACTTAATATTCCCTGGAAGATTAACTGCCTTATAAATGACATTTTGACAGATTATTTTAGCTATGAGGGGTTATGCATATGCACTGAATTTTAAAGTCTGCCTCTTAACTCTCACAGTGAATTGAAATGAGTAATTTATTTTGCTGATATTAAGTAGTATGTTATGTCATTTCTGAAATATAGAGATCTTCATCTTGGGAATATAAAAGGATGCTGTAGAACCAGCAGTGCTTAGAACTCTGCACACAGCCACTTCCTTTGGACTAGGATATCAAAGGAAAGTTCCAAAATACAGAGATAGATTTTTAAAAGTGCATGCTGAGTTCTTTAGAAAATCTGCCTGCATTTGACAAGACTAATGGGTGCTGGACAGTTTGTAAATCACCATCATTGCATACATAATGGTAAATGAAGGGTTGTGAGAAATTTGTCCACTGTAACACTGACAGGATGATATGAGATCCAAAACATGAATTGACTCACTTGACTTGGTTCACTTGACTGTATTTCCTAGAGAGGAGTTGATCTGTTTCTTTATGTATTTATTCTCTTGGCTCTGGCATTACAGCTCTGTCCAGGAGAGGGTTCTCCATGGAAGGCATGGTCTGTAGGCAGTGTGTGGTTCTGCACAGAGAGCAAAAACAGGCCTCCCCCTCTGTTCATGCCGTGAGCCCTTTTACCTGGGGAGCCTTTCAAAGGTGTTCTTTGTGAGAGTCATATCTTTTCAGTCATGTCTTTTCAGATACAGCAACACAAATTGTCTAGCATAATTCTGGAGTGCCTGAATCTGCTTCAGATATGGACTAATTAGATAAGGAGATGAACCTCAGCAAAAGGAGAATGACCACTGCAGTGACACTGGTTTCCACAAGTGGTGACTTGCAGTGTTCCAAGCTGCAGGAAGAGGAACCCCTTGGGTAGGCTCTAGGACATCGTTTCCTCCTAGGGAACTCTGTACAAGAGCTCAGATGTAGAGGTTTTACTAACCTTTGTTATGCATGCTTCAGTGGCTTGCTATTTAGTGGAAAACTGAACTTGTTCTTTTTATGTTATTTTGATTTCTCTCTGCTTGACTTATTTGCATGTGGCGCAGTCGAGAAGTTTTCTTGGGAGTCCCTTTCCTCATAAAATGTCCTGGAGGTTATCCTGTCCCTGATGAAATCACAGCCAGCTGACTGACAGCAACTAGCAGTTCCAGATTATGCATCTGTCTGCTTAGCAGTGGCTAAGGAGTGCACAGCTGGTGTGCTTGGGAAGGACTGGCTGGAGTCCTAATTATTCTGAGAGGGAGAGAACCAGCCATTGGGATTTGCCCAAGCCTCTCTTTATGCAGGATGAGCTGTAATACTAACCCTTTTTGAGTGAGTCACTACAAAAACCAGCTGGGGAATATGAATTTCAGAGATGAAGCTGGATGGTCCGTGGTGTTCTGGGGAGTGATTTGTAAATGACACTGCATGGAGCTGCATGGATATGTTTTGCAAATATTGATGGTCATCAGAAACTAGTTTAAAGTTTCTTATCTGTTGATGAACAGGATGGACCGTCTGTTCAGTGTATGTCAGAACAAAAACATCACTAGAGCATTAGTGAGTGTCACAACTTTGTGTAGCTTCAGTGCATCTTCCTCACTGTATTTATCTACTGCTTATGGCTAGTGTGGGAGCTGTGAAAACATGATGGCTATCTCACAGCCAAAGGATTTACAATGGGAAAGCTCAGTCCTATGATTAGGTGGCCCTGCCAAAAACAATGATGGGAGATGGCTAACACTGCTGACACCCAACAGAGCCTTACCTAACAGACCCTTGGAGACTCAAAATATCTCAGATCAAGATTCTGTCTTGATAACAGCCTGAACAAAGTTAGAAACTTCCAAAAAGTCTCCACATCGTACAGGGCTGTTGGTTTGTGAAAGCCAAAGGCTGATGAAAAGTGATTGCTTGCCAATGTCATAGAAATATACACATAATACTCACATAAATAAATGTGAATATCTAGTATGCTGTTTTTGCTAAAGTCAGAAATATTTTTGAAGCCTCAAGAAATGCGTATCCCAAACAAAAAGAAGTCATAGCGCTATGGAAGGTCTGATGGAGATGACCTATTTCCAGCACAATCTGTTTTTGTGCAAAACTCAGATCCAGAGGAACACATCTGGATTTTATTAATAAATAGCAACAGTCATGTGAGCTGACTGTACTCGATGCCAGACTTTGTATTACAGAAACATTAGCTTACTATTTGCTGAATGCTGGGGACATTTAGGTCCTGCCTTCCCACCTGGTAAACTGCATTTGTTTAGGATCATTATCATCTGTAATGTCTTCACTAAGGGTCAGTTGTGCATGCCTTTACTAGCATTTGATACCCAAACTAGGAATGCTTTCCTAGAAAAGAACACTAGAGCACGTTTCCTTTCTTTAAGTAACTGATATGTGGCAGTGTTGAATAAACAAGCCAGTGAACGAACGTGAACAGGAAGTTGCAAGTTGGTCCTCAGCCTGTGTCATGTTGGTAGAGAGCCCTGCCTCAGCCTAGAGATGAACTCTTTGGAGTAGGAAGAAAGGAATTGTTAGCAATCATTCAAGATGCATTGATTGTCTCTCTCCTGCAAATTAGGATTAGCCTGACCAGGCTCAGAGACTAATTTTTTGTACTTAGAAAAAATTAGGGGCTCTCAATAAGAATTCTGGAGTAAGTGCTGTCTGAAGTTTTGTTAAGCCCACTGCTTGATGAGACATTAGAAAGAAAATATTTTGTTTTCTTGGTTTAGTTTGGCTTTTCCTTGCTTGGATCCTTTACAGGGTTCCACAGCAAGAAGCAGTGTGCATGGGCAGTGTGCCAGATTTGCAGCCTGTACCATCCTTCAGTCCCAGAGATTTCCATTAGAAAGTCTATAAATGTATTCTCTGCTGAATGCCTGGCAAATGACAGGGAAAGGAGAGGGAAGAAGTGAGGCTGGTGTGTAAGCAGAGTATCCATCTGTAGCTGGACTCACAGGAAATCTTTTAGGACAAGTCATGAGCTGTGGTACTTCTGGTGATGAAGAGCCCATAGTAGAGCTGGGAAACGCGCAGGTTTTCTTTCCCTTGAAAAGGGAAATTGGGTGCATGACATCTTGATTAAAGTTTCCTGTCTTACTGAGGGTCTTCTAGAAGGGGCTTTCAAAAGTCTTACTTGAATTTATAGCTTTTAACAATGTGTTGTGTGTATTTATAATATGAAAATATCTGCTGTGTATCAAGGTAGAGTCGAAGAAGAATCTTGCTACAATAGTCACTGCTAGTGTAGGGAGGAGATAAAATTTGAAAACACTGTTGTGAAACTGCCTTTACACTGCCATGTGGCTTAGGCCCACTCTTGGACATGACCTATTACTTCTGGTTCAAATACATGTGAAAAATAATAGATGCCTTAAACACTGAAAGAGATTTTCATCATTCTATGAATAGCTCACTTCATATGAATGTCTATAAGCAGCTTTGTTTTGTTTATTTTGTGGATTAGCTCTGAGTCTCAATCTGGCATCCATTTTGGCTTTGAGGAGGCATCCATTGCAGTCTACTGATGGCAGAGAGAAGAAAGGAAAGAGCAGTTTTTGTAGTCATTTCAACATTACAGGAAGAAGACTCTTAAAACTAGCCACATATGGTACTTGTGAACAGAACACAAGACTCTGTTTACTTGGTAGTGTAGAAATTAGTAGAAAGAGAAAATGAGCCGAAAAGATGACAAGAACATAATTATGAAATGGAAGCTCTATGAGAAAGCTTTTGCTAGAACAGCTCTGATGCAATCAATCATATATTGTGAGAAAAACCCACATGTGAACAAGGGTCTTTTTACTGCTCCCAAATCACACGGAAAGCTGAGGAGTAATGAATTTGAATTACTGGCCCCAGATCACACCAAATGGGCTTGAGTGTTAACTTTTTCTCTAAAACCCAGTCAAGGGCCTTAGAAACAAGACTGTCTTTCCACTCAAATAGAATTTAATAGAAATGCCATAATAGCCAGAATTGCCAGCTCTTAAAGGACATATATACTATTTCAAGTTTCAATAAAATCTCAACTGATCTTTAATATTTGCAACTAATGTGCCAATAGCCCCAGCTGCTGGGAAAGCTTTTTTTACCAAAATGTCAGTGTGGTTTTCCTGAGTCCCAAACTCAGACTGAATTTCTTGGGAACTTTAGACAAGTGCTTCATCTTTCAGCCTTGATACTTCTATTACCAGTGACTGTTTGTACTGCACAATGAAGTGCAGTTATATCTTCGTTATTGACAACTACATAAGATAATGAGAACTCCTTATTTCCTGTTTTCTGTCATGCAAAGAGACAAACACAATGGTAATGCATAACTGAAAATGTTCTTGGATGTACAGCTCTGGTATTATTTTTTTCCACAGACATTAAAATCCCAGTGCAGCACTTATGATGTCTTCTCTGTGGCCAAGTTCAGAGTTCTCCTTCCTCCAGAATCACTACTGACAGTCAAATAAAGGTTCCCAGTCAGTCTCAAAAATTTATCTTAACGGCTTTCTTTTCTTTTGTTAGCAATCTGGTTCTAAACTGAAGTTTTGTTTCGTTTCTTCCTGTGCTCAAACTGGACTAAAGCTGTTACTTCTTGTCTGACTGGTTCCAGTGAAGGAGCATGGTCTACAATAAAACTCATCTTTTGACAGATAAAACAGTGAATTCTGAACTGAATTCAACTGCTTAGGAACAAGACCTTGATGCTGTGATAGACATCAGAACATCAGCTCAATACTCACTAGCAGTTTTCCAAGCTAAGAAAATGCTTCTTTAAGGATGGGGAAAAATGGAAAGAGCACCATGCACAGTGCATTCACAACCTGAAAGATGTATGCAGTTGTAGCCTCCCTGCCTTCCTCTGAGGAATGATTGTGTTGGAACTTGAGAAGGCACAGAGATGCAGGATGACCAGAGGTGTGGAGCAGCTTGCATAGAAAGAGTGATGGAGAAGACCAGAGCTACTCCAGCCTCAGAAGTAATACAAAAGAGCTCTACAAAACCTTTAACAGCATGAGATTTGATAGTGATCAAAACTGATTGCCGATTTCTTCAGTGTCAAAACCGAGGGCCAAAAAATGAAGCTGGTAGGATATGACCCCAGAATATTTTATTAGCTAGAGCCCTGACTGTTTGTACGACCAACAAATACTGAGGCTATAGCTTCTGTAAGACTTTTTTCTCTAAAAACTGAGGAAAATGCTTTATTTCGTGACGTATACAGTAATGGGATCTGCAAAGTGTATGAGACGACCAGAACTATACATCCTACTCTTTGCTAGCTTTCCAGAGTCTGAGACTCAGTCATGAATGTCAATTTTCACATCTGTATCTTCACAAATTATTTCAAAATACCAAACTAAGTTGGTGCTCTGAAATAGAGAGCTGTGGAGGAGGAGTGGATTCTGCAGTGTATTTCTTAGCCTCATAATCATAACTGTGTGATGTTTCACTTACTTTGCACACATTCTGAAAGATTTTGGGAGTGTTTGGAGCATCTTTTTGTGTATGAAAATATGAAAAAGTCAAGTATTATTAGAAAGCCTTTCTTCTTCTAGTTGCAAACTGAATATTGTTCCTAGCAATGAAATCAACATCTGAAATTATCATTTGGAGTGGGGAAGAAATGAGTTCCATATGGGCATAATTACGTGGTCTTCTCTTGAAGTAATACAGAAATCACCACCCTGATGAAAGAGACAGAAATAACTTGTTTATTTAGAATTTATTTGGGAATTTATTTGTGTGTTGGGCATCATGATACTAACACAGGTCAGAAGGAATCTGACACAGATGTTTTCTGTCTTGATTATTGGTTATGAATGTGAACAGTAACTTACACAAGCTTACCATAAATCCTACGAACCTGTTTTTTGAGGCATCATCTCTTATGGTGAAAATATTGTTCTGTCTCTGAACTCATCCCAGTCCTTGGTTTCTTTAGTGAAATATTCAGTAATGGTGCCATTTGTGGCAGAGGTTTTAGTGGTGTGGATTCCTGTCCATGAGATCACCAGCTCATTGACCAACCATGGGTTGGTAATGACTGCTTGGTAAGTGACCTACACTGGGTTTGAACTCGTGACCCTAATGTGGAAGACTCTGAATGCCACTTTTGATCTCTGGAGGACTTAATTTCTGGGTTTTGTTCTAAAATAAGCTCTGTTCAGCCTCATACTTCTTCTTCAGGCAGTGTTATGACAGTAATCTTTTCTCTGTTATCTTGAACGCCTTTGTACCTTCTTCAGTACTAAGTTGGTTTTCCTCATTTCATTCAGAAATAATTTTAATAAACAATTAATAGCATAATAGCAAATTGTATTTTTCAGCTACAGGAAACATTTTCATGTTTGTGGAAAGAAAAATTTCTAACAGACATATTCAGTACCCTTGAGAAAACACCACACATTGTACCATGGCAATGGCCCTGAGTTCCTTACTCCAGCAAAAGCCCAAGTCAACAAGGCTTGTGCCTGACAATCTACCGCAGGACTAGCCCAAATATTTTGATGTTTCTGGCTGCAGAAGTACATAAAAAGGATAAAGAGACAAAAATAATTCCAAATTTCAGGAAAATTAGCTGGAGGTGGCTTATGTAGCATTTTTTTTTTAATAACTTTTCTGGAAGATTAAGTTGTGTAGCCCTAATTGGGCCCAAATGTGTACCAGGTACATGAATTTAAAACAAAATGGTCCAGTGGTTTGGAAGCACATTTTGAAACATGGTGTTTTGTTTTAGTGTTTTGTTTTTTTTCTTTCAAATTTATGTATTGACTTCAATACCACTCTTCACATGAAATTTTTTAATTTCATCATCAAAATAAAAAGGAAGGAAAAACCTAAATTTTACTGTGTTCAGTGTTCACAAATTTTCTTAAATTGGAATTATTTATCAAGACATGAGCTTTGCACTTATTTGTCTCTCTTTTCCTGACACAGTATTTGGCTATATACCTTAGAAAATCATGGACATTTAAAAACCATTTTTTTGGGGAAAAGAGGGAATATGTATACAACTTTGGTGCAAATTTGAATTTACATTTTCAAAATATAAATAATTTGATTTTATGAATCTTAATAGGTATTCTTGAGAGTTTTTCACATTACTGGATTCCTGACATGGGGGATAAAATTTTACAATGAGATCCTGCTTTATTGGCATCAGGGTTATATATCCAGGCATCAAACTTCAAAAGATAAGTGAGCAATCCTTTCCTGAAACATAGAACTTGATCAGACTGAATGCAGTAAATCAGTGGCTCTTTAAATAATGATTCAGAATAATCCAATATAAGTATTGAATAGAACAACTCCCCCCAAAAAAGGGAGTGAGTTCTTTTCTTCACAAATGTCTGCTAATTTGTTAAATACATTAAGGATCCAGGCACACAACCTTTCTCTTGTATATGAATTATAATATGGATATGGTGACTTCCCAAAGATTCCAGTTCTGCCAATTTTGTTACTAAAAATTTTTATCTCTTTCATGAAAATGGCTGGTCTTCAGCATCTGGTCAAATACTTAAAATATTTGTAAAGCAGAGCCAGGAAAATACATTTTTAATTACAGATCCTTGAAACTCTTGTGGTTAAGAAGGAAAAAGATTCAAAAATTAGTACTGAAGTCAAGCTGTATGACTGATAAAGTGAAGTGAGAGAGGAAATTACCAAACATATATAGTTAGTTGTATGTTTGTATATTTTTATATACTATACAAAACTGAAGTTGGTTTTGTAAGACTGTTTTTTCTGACTTGCAAGACTGAGCAAATCTGGCAAAGACATGGACATATACTGAATTTTGTTTTCCAATGCAAAGTCTAGTCATTTTTCCTACAACCCAAAATCTCTATCCTATGAGGTCTCTGTTATGCTTCCAAAAACATTTTCTATCCTGCATCTGCTATATGGACTTAATCCAAGAGTGGTAAACTCCTCATAGGGAAAGAAATTGCAATTTTTTTTTTCAACACATTTTCAGGAAAAAAAAAAAGGACTATCCTTTGTCACTTTTTTGTTTGAGTAAAATGCTGAATTTTTAAAAGGAAGTTTAGTTTTTCTTTATTAATGTCTTGGCCAAATAATGACTCTTCTCTCCAGAAAGTGTCCACATTTCTCTGGAAAAGAGAACTTTTACAACAAATTCAAAAACTATAGAAATTTTATGAGAAATTTTTCAAAAGTATATTTGACCCTTCTTTTCAAGTCTCTCATTGAAATGTTCACTGTTTTATGACCTGCCTCAGTGTGGCAATTTCTGTTTAATTTAGCTTAGAGTCAGTTATTTCCTGAACCAACAGAGAAACTGCAAGCGTATGTTCACCGAACACAAGGAACATCACTCACATTCATTCATGAGATTGTAGGGTTTCTTCTCATGGAGAAAACACTGTATTTTTCCTTGTTGTTGACTCAGTATTTTCCTCACAATTTTTCATTATAAAATATAAGTTTTGATAACTGTGTAGAAAAAAAGCTGTGAAAGTTTGCTTTCTGAGGGATGAAATGTTTACAGGGTCTCATTCTAGGTGTAAATATTATTCAGTCAGTACTAAAGTTTCTAATTTTTGCTTCAGCCATATGAGACCCAGTTGACAGTGGTTTAAGGGGTTCACCAAGGAGTAAAGCTGAAAGCTGGCAATGCCTCTTTTGAGCTGGTAGCTCAGGTGAGCAGTAGGAATTAGCTGTAACAGCAGCTGCTGTCGTGGGCAGTAGCACTGGAGGCAGCAGCCTGATGGGGAATGAACAGAAGGGAAGAGATACTGAGAACTGGCCTTATCAGGCCCAGAATTGATAGTGTGGCAGCCACTGGTAATATAAACTTAATTTTTAGGGTGCCTGTGCTTTAACTCAAAGGGAATAAATCCACACAAAATCTTTGCATTGAATTAATTTGTAGAGTTGAAAGCACCTTATGTCACTCTGTGCAGCACAGAGCCCTCTCCTGTAAGGAGAGCATCCTCCCCACACAGGTTGGATCAGGCTCAGCCAAAAGTGAGATCCTGGTTTTCAGCCTCCTCTCTTTTTTTCCCATCAGATTGAACAAGTTACTGGCCTGGTTGATGATCTTGAGGATTTTTTTTTTTTCTTTCTTTCTCTGAGTCTATTTTCCATGGGGAATGTGTAAGAAATTAGAGATATTCTATTGAAATATTGAATATATAATGCATCTTATTAGATGTGATGCTGCTCTAGCCAGGTTTCTACATCCTCCATTTTTTTCAGAGAAGAGAATGCTTCTGCTAAGTCAGTAACACGTACACAGCTTGTATATTTTTCATTTCAGTCCTATAAAGAGAGGAGTAGTCCATGGGATGCTTATGGGTATAAATTACTTCAAGATTACCTCTAAATCTGTGAAGTGCTTTGGGTTCTTTTGAATTAATTGTGTTACAACTTTTAACAGTGATGTGTAGGAAGCCAAGGAAATGTGATCTGAATGCAGGTCATAGCAGAGGGTTGTACCTGGAAAACATTCTGTTACAGATTTTGCTCATCTCAAGCTTTTCCCAGTTCTTCACAGTTGAAAACATTTCCTTTGACTTGGGTGACGCCAGATAAAAGGATTATGTCTGTGTTTAAGATGGCAGTGTCATAAACATATAAATTATGGGTTAAAAAAGAAAAAGAATTTCTGTTGTTATAGGACACACAATGAACACATGCACACCATCAGGGCAGGAAAAAGAAGAAGGAAGTTTATTTGTTCCTTCAGTTTATATAGATTTTGGACAATGACCAGGGATTGGAGGATGAAGGTTGCCACCTCTCCAACCACACGGTCAAGACCATCAAATTTCTCCTCCCCAAGAGAGGAATGTCAATAGGAGAGTGTTAGATAAACATTATTTTGTTTACATGAAAATGAGAAACTCCATTACGAAAATGGAAGCCATCAGAAGACTAAAAAAACCAAAGCAACAATTTTCCATATTCCATGAGATATTAAAATATCACAAGCCTACAGGTGATTGTGGTAGTGTTTATGTTTGATATTTCATATAATACAAACCTATCTGTTTATATTATAATGTCCTCAGTTATATTTATGGTTGAGCAAATCAGAAAGTAATAATCTACTAATGTTTAAAAGAAAAATATTCTGAACTAATTCATCATCCTCCACAAATGATAGGTTGATAATAAGGATAAAAAATTATAGAGTTAAATACTTTTCAATATTAAAAATTATATACTGAGAACAAGTACCATTTTTCCAATTGCATTATAAAACACTCAAAACCTAATTTCTTTTTGTGGACTGTCTACTGCATTCGTTTCTGTGAACTGGAAAATAGATCCAGATAAACCCCAATTCTCAAAAGGCGGAAAAAAGCTGAAGTCAAGGTTTATGTCTCATTTACATCACAAGCTTGTAAGTCAGAAAATGGATGGTGTAATGGCCCATTCTACCAGGAACCTCATCTTCAGTAGCTGCTTTCTATGTCTTGGAAATAGTGGTGCAAAATTTGAACAATTTTTTTTCTACTGCATGTGTTTGTAGTATTTATAAAGTGATTAAAGGGTGATTAGGCTGTTCTTGATATTGGCTGCATAATGCTTCCAGCTCTTGCTGTGCCATGCTTTATCCTGCATTTTGTGTGGGATCTTTCACTTTACTTCGTGAGGAGAATGACTCTTTCAGTGATATCATTACAGAATTTGCTGCAACTTTTTTTATCAAGTTCAGTTTTTCTAATAGGGCATTGCTGCTGGACAGGGGAGGGAAGGGACCCCTGCATTTTAATTCAGCTGGATCACATAAGTTTCCCAGCAATTTCTTTATAAGCCTAAAGAAAGAGTGTAAGAAATTCCCCTTATTACTTGATCTCAATGAATAATGATATAACTTTGATGTCTACAAAGCTAAATAAATGGGTTTTCCTCCATGACCTGAAGACTTTTTCCCATTATATAATCACAAGATACTACAGTAATTTGTTTCTGCTGACAATTGTGTACAACATAATTTTGTAGAACACTTTTCTAAACAGACCTTTTTTTTTTTACAGAGCTTTAAACTAATACAAATTTGCTGAATATCATCTGACTTGCAGGTTTCTGCTGTTCATATATATGCCTATTTTGTTAGAGAGTTTTACATCAAAGCTTTTACAATAACAGAGACTTTTAGCATACCTAATGTTTAGGATATCTAATTTCATTCTTGAAAAATGTGAGGAAAGGGATGTATTGAAAAGAAAATATTTGAAGAAGTGGAGGCAGGCATTAGTGGTCTCCAAGTACCTTTGGCAAGACATTCATCCTCTTTTAAGGGCCAGTCCTAAAGCAGAAAAGCTCAGAAGTTCAAGTACATAACTTCTCCTTCACAGTAGTATATTGTATCAATCTGCAGCCTTATTGATCCAGGGACCTCCTGACTCCAGGCTGCTGGGAAACACTCAACTAAGATCACCTTTTCATGTCTGATTTTCCCTGACAGTTTTCCATAAACCTTAATTAGTACAGAAGAGCTAATTTCAAACTAACCATAGCTTGTTCAGTGTTTGGGGTTTGTGGGATTTAGTTTTTTGGGGTTGTTTGGTTTTTCGTGTGGGTTTGTTGTTGTTGTTTCTTGGGGTTATTTTTTTTTTCCTTAACCAAGGCTACTAAGCAATTTCTTTTGTGAAAAATCCATACAGTTGTAGGGAAGAGTAGGCCATGTTTGGGATTTTTGTTGCCTTGATTTATCTTTGCTATGCACAAGGTAAAAGAATGAAAATAGTGGCATCTGACAGAGAGACGTCCCTCAAAAGTCTCCACAATTTCAAATCTGATGTCTCCTGCAGGGAGTTTTGTCATCTCCCTGCCTGCCCACCCATTTCCCTCTTCTTCTCACACGTGGAGCCATTGCCACACCCGCCAGTGTTTGGCCCCACGGTCAGCTGGTGCTGGCACAGCCTCATGTGGGGCCTCACTGCGCAAAGGAGCCTTCTGTCTGATTTTTGCTACTTAGAGAGCTTAGCTTTTTCTCCTCCCACCACTGCTATCAAGTGTGACATAATCCAAATTAGGGTTTTGACTGGGCCACAAAATCACAGCTACAAGACCTGATTTCCTTCAGGTATAAATGGGAGAGAAATGAGCTGGAAGTGGTCTTCACTCACTAGGAGACTCAGAAGACAGTGAAAAATTTGGCTCCTGTGTGATGAGTTGCAGGACAAGCCTCCACAGAGGCCCATTTGAAGATGGCATAATTTAAAACTACCCTTTATTACTGCAAGCTGTGTCCATGGCTGAGATCCAAGTTGAGAGTCAGCAAAAATGGATGAAAGCAACCAGCACCATTTCCTCTATGCCTTTTGCACTAATGAACTCTATTATGTTTATGAAATTGGTTCTCACCTACAGTTTGAAAATGCATTTATAATTTGGTCCTTTTACCTCTTGCATATAATTTAGTATGCTGTTCCTAAGCCAATTCAAAAATACCACAACATAAAAAAAAATTGTTCTCAAAAGGGCTTTTATGTTGTTGGTTTTAAATGCTTTGAAAACCATTAGATTGTTCCAGGCTTACCGGGACATTTCCATAAAAATAAGCTGCATGCCAAAGAATCTGAGATTCATATATTACAGGATATGGTCTCCTCACACCCTCCGCCTACTCATTTGGAAGTGTCTCATGGTTTTCCTGCATCATTTGACACATCTGTAGTCACTTAATTGTTCTAGTCTTTCAGACTGTATTGTGAAACAATTGCTTACAGGACTCATTAAAAGAAAATATAACAAAAAAATTCCCATGCGTTGTACCTCTTCCACAGCAACCTAAGCCTTGGAAACTTGCAGGGTATCCAAAAACTTTATTTTTTTTAAAGGGAACATTTTGACCTGTGTTAGAGTAGGCAGCCAGTGTGCTGCATGAGTGTTTGGACAATGTTTCTGCATGTCCAAAAAAGTGGTGAGTGAAATGGAAATGTGTTACATATTACATGGTATTTTTTTTTTATTGTTATTTTCTTATTTCAGTTTTGGTCCTGTCTCAGAAAAGGTGCTTAATTGTTTCTCTGTGTCAGCCCTCAGCTAGCAAAGCCTTTTCTTTAGTCTTACTGAAATAACTGCAAATGAAACATATGCTGAGAGGTAAGCATTAGCTTGGAAAGTTTTGCTGAATGGAATATTCATTCTCTCACTACTCTTTCAAAGTTAACCTGGCAAGAGATGTTACTGGAGTGCATCTGTTTATCTCAATTAGTGTTGTGTCATACAGAAAAAAACACATTGCCAAATGCTTGAAATTCCACTGTTCCTTATTTCACTCCTTAGCAGAGAGGAGAACTCCCTGCATCTTCAGCTGAGATGCCAAACATCTGGCAGATCTCTAAATTCCTATCTGCCTCAAGGTCATGGAAGAAGACATGATAATGGTGCTGAAATAGGCTTATGCAATGCAATGGATGTAGCTAGTTTTAAATGTTTAAAACTGGCTAATATATATAACATACATTATTGTACAGAAAAATGTGGCTTGCAGGCTGATGGGAGCCTATTTCGAGAGTGTCACAAGGAATATATAAAAATGTTGCTTAGGTTTTGAGGGAAGGATCACATCTGAATAAATCCAGAACTAAATTATCCACTGACAGTTCTTGATCATGAAAATCATTTGGGTGGAGACTAAGATTGCCCGCAGGTTAGCTACCTTAATGTGAAAATGGCTTAGTAATAGGAAAATAGAAATTTAATGTCCTTTGCTTTCTACCTTCCTTTTGTGATGCTTGAGTAACACACCTGTTTTCTCTAAGCTGAAATGTTTCAATTTCTCTGAGTTAGTGTTTTGATATTATAAACGTTTTGGCAAGACTAGAAAAGTCTCACCACATGCATAAATGTATTTTACACCGATTTTGTAACAGGATACATAACAACAGAATCTACTCTACAGTACCTGGAGCAGGGTAAGATCGATGGTATTTTTAGCTTAATAGGTAGGCTCAAGTGATGAATGAACTTGTGCAAGAATGAATTTTAACATTTTTAAGACTATTGTACTACTTCTCAGAGTACTAGCTGAGTTCCTTTTTATTTCAGTCTGTCCATATTTTTATGCCACGTTCATCATTACATTTGACTGCCTGGAGGCTTGACTCTCGTCCAATTCAGCTTTCCAGGCACACAGATGTAGTAGTGATGAGTAAAGATGAGTTTTTGTTGAAGCTCAGGCTCTCAGGCTTCAAAATCACTTGCAGAGGTCTTGGGAGTTCTGCCTTGAGAGCCAGGGATCCCAAATGCTGGCCTGGATGCTCAGGACTAGCAGTAGGAATAACAGCCTTCATGTCAAAGGAGCAGGAGTCAGGTGTGGTCCTGGATCAGATGTCATGAGATCCCATGAGAGACAAGAAGTATCCTTCTGGTTTTTCCTTCTCTATCCCTAATCACTTTCTCCTTATATCTTCCATGATTTCTTCCACTTCTGACCCCGAGACCATATGCTGGATTTGGCAAACACCTCATCAGCTTTAAATGAAACATAATAGGTTCCACAAGTGATCATTTCCAAGGTAACTTCATTTAATCAAAAAATCACAGACTTTCTCTGGAGCCAACTCTTGTCCTGATGAGAGGGAAACATGATAACCCATTGTAGTTTTGTTGGGACACATCATTGCCGAAAATGCTCAGTGAATTTGCATTACCTGGGGAGAAACAATAAAAACTATAATTTAGCAAACACAGGAAAAGGTCCATGATTAATGGTGAGTCCTTGCAGGTAAGCAGGAACAGTTCAGTGGCTTTGTAAATCCATTCTCAAAGTGGTGTTTAATAACACAGAGAGGTGCAAATCTTTGCACCCACGCTTGGTACCTTATAGACTGTACCTCAGTATTTCACTATTTTCATTGTAAGGCTTAATTCAGAGTTCAGACTACACGGGGGAATAGTGTGCACAGCACAGATTCTATCATACTTTCCACCTCAGCTGGCTTTCCAGCAGAGAGGTGATGTAAGCACTCTAAGGAGCAGTTTGGTTATATTCAGAAAACAGATCTTTTTAATAGGTTTTCTCTCATTTGGTTTTATTGGTGTATTAGAATAGAGACAGCATTAAACCGCTTGTGTGTAACTTCAAACAGATCATGAAGTTTTGCCAATTATAGTAGATTTGAGAATATGTATGTATTTACAGAGAAGTATGCATATGTGCCAGCATATAGCCAACACAGAAATGTGTGTGCTTCTAGCAGAAAAGTTTGGCAATAATATACATGCTATTGGAGAGCCACAGATGTGTTCATCATAATGGGTTTTTCTCAGTTTGAGCACCAGTTTCAAGGTCTTTTCCAGTACTAATTGAATTGAGTGTGTCTAAAGCACCAAGGGTTAGCAAAATCCAGCAGACTAGACTGGGCATCTTTTGCATCCAGATCTAACTGTGTTATAGTAAGTGATTTTCCTGTGGCCTGACACACAACATGTTTCTGTGCAGCAAATTTAACAGAGGTTATGCCGTTTGCATCGTCTTTTTTTTTTTTTTTTTTTTTTTTTTTTTCCTCCCTTAGTCAGTTTTTCCAGCTAATGGAAAGAGAATGTCTTGGCTTCGTCTTTATTCCACCCTCATTCCATCAGGCCCAAACTCTGAGTTGGATAACTCCCAATAGGATCAGGACACATATGGTCTCTTAAGTAATGCTTTTGAATCAGTACATGCATTTGCAAAATACATTTTTACTCTTTAATTTCTTTGCGAGATCAATTCATTGCTCAGCTTACATTTCTTCATGAATAAACAAATATGTATATGTTTGCTTGTATATACATGTAAATGTATGCATACTTATGTACAAGTAAGCTCATTTTCTCTACCTTACCAGCCCTCCAGAGGGTGGTGCTTCCAGCTCTGCGTATGTGGGCTAAAGAGAGACATTTACTTTTGTATATGCAGTGACAGGAAGTGGGATGAACCAGTTCACATCTGTTAGCCATTAAACAGCAAACTAACAACAATACTAAAATATGATTTTAGCCAGGCTAGCAAGAACAGAAATCAGACATAGAAAGCTGAAGGTGAGTCAAAAGACGGCCCACACCCAGCTGATTTCTTCAAAGGCAAAATACTATGTACTTTTTCCTGGTTTTCAGTTCTGCAAAATCTGCCTTCTTGGATCATTAAAACATGCCATCAGAATGAGAGGGTTTGAGGATTTCCTGTAGAAAACTATAGCAGCATTCATTCCTGCATCAGTGTCTGAGCAGAACAAGCATGGGCCTCAGAAATTCTTGGATTTAGAAAAGCAGCACTTTTCTTACACTTCTTCCCAATCACCTCCTACACCTTGATCTGCTGATCTTTTCCCAGGACACTGCTGAGCAATTGTAAAATGGATTAATTAGAAATGCATGCCATCTTTTAATAGATACTACCTGAGCCATTATCAAGGGTTGACAGGGTTTATTTAATAGCTCTTTTGTGATGTGTTGCTGACCTTCACAAAATCTTATCAATTCAATGTGAGTAAAAGAGGCTTTAGAAGATCGTGCCTCAGGACATTGCTTTGAGTGATAAAACAATCAATTCTTAAATTTAAAGGTTGCTCTTTTGCTTATATGCATGATAGTTGTTCCCAGATAGCAGCTGTCATTGCAGAAAACTCTGGCAAGCTGAAGGAAAATCATGATTAATTGGAGAACTGGTATTCAGAGAAAATGGCTGGCTGCCAACAGGCTGCAAAAGTAAATAGCATCAATTAAGTCAACATAGCTAATTTTCTCCTGAGCTAGTAATTACTCTCTGTGCACAATGACCTCTTCATTAAAATAATGGAATATTGTAGAAATATAAGTGAACAACAGTTGGAGTGTTGTTCAAACTATTTCTTCATGGTTTAATAGAATAAAAAAAGATAAGCCCTGACTTTTGCCCATTTTGGTCACTTTGGCAAATAACTATTTCTACTCAAGTTCTCTATTTTTACTATTTCTGTTTCATACATCTGTTCATGTGTAAATAGAAAATCAAGCTCTTGGTGGAGCATTTCATAAACATCAACGTGCAAATATTTGATACAAGTTTGATTCTTAGTTTTAGGCTGCTTGTTTATTTCAGTTTTCAAAGTCACAGTGTGTTTCTCAAGCCTGAAGTCAGGGATCATGTGGTGGTGATCCAATGGTGGTGCATTGTTGGTCATGCTTCACTGGCAGGACAGCCCTGAGCCTGGCCTAACTCAAGTGTTCTTGTCCCTGTGTTCAGAGGGACAGGACAAAGGGTGTCCAGGATGAACTCTTCCAGGCCTGGAGGACCTGTTGATGCAAGCAGACTGACAGGAAAGGCTTTACCAACCTTTTCTATTTCAGTAGATATCATAGGGCTGTGACTCAAAGGCCCCGTACGGTGGATTGTGCTCACTGCCATTTGGCAGAGAATGACAGGGGAGGCCAATATATGAAGCCATAACTGCTGGGCTCAAATGTAATGTGGTGTTGACTGTTCCCTGAGGAATAGGCAATGACCACAATGACATTGTCACTATCTTCCCCAGGTGAGGAGGGAACCGGTCTCTGTCTGCTTACATTATGTCAGATCGTAGCTGTGCACAAATGTATGTTCCTCGTTTGAGCTGTCTCACAGAGAAGGTCAACAAATTTCAACACATTATCTGAGCCCTGGCCAGACTTCCAAAGTTCAGAGGTTTGGTTCAGAAAGAGCTGCAGTCACTGATTCAAAGTTCACAAAAGCTGTCCAGATATTCTGAGACTGTAAAACTGGGCTGGAGAAGCATTTTTCCTGTAGCTTTCAGCACTTCTGTTTCCCATCCTAGCTGGACAGTGGAATCGAAAAAACACTAGTTCAGAAATTCCAAGAGCTTAAGAACATTTGGTCCCAGTCTGCTTCGAAAAATGAGTAAGGATCTGGGAAGCTGTCTGCTGGGGTAGTATCTAACCTACCTAGTCTGTCCCATTGTGCCTGCAGCTCCCTTTGGACTGGGTGGTATTGTTGTAGCTGGAGTTTGGTGCAACACTCAGTATGCTCCATAACAAACTAGCTTCTCATCTTTTCCTAGTTACTTACAGGTTCCTATGGATATTAAAGCAGATTCTGTTTAATCTTTGATAGTTAGCCCTGTACTCTGGCAAAGAAAGGGTCCAGTGGTTTGACAGCTGCAAAATTGCAACCTCAACAGGGAGTCTTATATTTCAGAATAGCAGAAAATGTGCTCTTAATGCTTTGGGGTTTCAGATACAAAAAGGCTGTTTATAATGTCACATGGCCAAGGCATGGCCAAGTCAAATCATGGGAAGGAAATCAATTTCAGCTCTTGCTGTTAACTCTTTTACAACACTACTTTGGGATTATGATGTAAGGACTAGATATACATCCTTTTTCCTCTTGCTTGACAAATGCTTTGAGTATTTTACCAGAGTGTATTTACAAAAGTTCTGCACTACTGCAACAAGTGGGTCAGTACCAACATGTTTCATGTGTGCCAGCAATGAAGGGCAGCAGCCTAAATCCTAGGATTTAAATTCCTGGAAGAGAATTTGTCAGGTTTGGACATGTTATTTCCATTTGGCGATTTGGCTGAATAAATGCATCTTAAAATATCCTTACCCAAATCTGTGGCCTTTTAATTTTTTTCTTTTTTTTTTTTTTCCCACTGGGAAAAGTAGACTTTTCTTTCAGTCCTGGGAAGCAAGGATTAGTATTCCCCTACTACTACTTTCCACTGTCAGTAAAAGAAAACTAGCTAACATATCCTCCTAAGAAACTTCAGGTATGCAGAGGTACCAGACTTCTTCAGAGACCCCCAAAGACACAGATTCAAGTTCTGCCCTTCAAAGTGAAACCCAGCTGAATTGCAGGGGTATTTGCAGAAAGGGGAGGGAAAGAATTGCTAAACCAGTTAGAAAGAGAGGAGGAATGGTAACACTCGGTTTGGGTCTGGGCTCACACATTAAGCCATTCAGAAGATTGGGGATCTGTGTCTGTGCTATGAGTTCACTCACATTACTGTGTGTAGTAAGAAACTTCCAGCAATTGTGCTTACGGTTTCAGAGGGAAACAGATATTATGTGGGGCTCCCTGGAGCTTCTGTGGGAACAGGCTGCAGCTGTGTCTAGCCTCCGGCTCCTCCAGGGACACCGCACTGTAGGTTCCCTATGAAGGAATTCTGAGAGATATTTATTTTCACCAACACAGAAATCTTCCTGTACTTTCCCAAGGGATTGAGTGCTGCCTAAATATTAGAGACAATGGGAAAATCTCTTTGAACCCTATCTGCAAATTTAAACCACTTGGCACCTTTCTTTTCAGCACAGGAAGATTTTTATTTTTTTTTAGTTTTCTTTATTTTAGACTATTTGGAATCTAAGATAGGTTTATACCACTGTAATGGTGCCTCTGTAGATTCTACCTTTCTCCATTTTTAAATAAGTACCATGGTACCTCACAAGAAGGTCAAGCAAATTCATATTTGTGTAGTACTTAGAACTCTTTAAGCTGAAGGGAGTGTACAAATGCAGTGTTCATTTAATTGGGTGCATTTCTGGAGTAAAACTAGATTTCATATTGTGTTAAATAAATATTACATTATAAGCTTTGTTTTGTATTAAGAGAGAAGGCTTAAAATAATAGGTAGTTAATAAAAATAATGTACAATTTTACATTCTATCACAGGATACTTTTAGCAATTAGATGTTATTTAGGATCTGAAAATAGAAAACAGTCACAGAATTAGCACTGTGACTTATCATGGCTTTATAGAGATTAATTTGATGCTTGGTGGATATAATTTTGCCCCTCTCACTTTTTATTACACATTACATTTTACTCCTTTTACAAGCTTCTCATGCTTGGTTAAAAAAGTGCAATAGTCAGACTGCGAGATTCAGCAAGACTTCCCACTAAAGGTATTATCCATGTGAACTACATGTGAAATTCCACATTAAAAGAATATTATTCAGATTTTTGAGAAAAGTAATTATGAAAGTGGAGCTTGAGACTGCATGCACACTTTCAGTTCAGGTCACATATTTGCATTTTGGTCATGTAGTTTATTTTTTTAAGTCACTAGTCCCTTGCACTTGTCAGCACTCAGAATATGTCTGTTCCTCAGATGCACCAGAGCTGTGAAATTAGGCAGGCCTAGTGCCTTTGGATATGGGTTCAACATCTATGTCATCATATGCACTAAGTGAGGCAGAGGACTGCTGGAATAAAAAGGGTGATCTCTGCCCATCTCTTCCAGAATTCCTGTGAAACTATACTAAGCAAGTCCCTAAAACCAGTCCTTATCAAATCTGACTGAGAATGTTTTTTTTCTTATTTCTGGTGTTTAGAGGTGGAAGAGAAGGCAGTAGGACCTGTACTGTGGGCACATGAGTACTGTGAAAACTTCATTCCCAGTGGTCACAACTAAAAAAAATAAAATTGTTACCATTATTTCAGCTGCAAAATGGAAACTATATTGTGAAGATAATTAATACACATGATACTATGGTATTAAATATGACATGAAAAATCTTGAGGAAATTATTAGAGCTATCCTGAGAATAGTTTTTTGAATAAAGTGAAACACATAAGGACTGTGATTACACACTGAAAATAGGTCAAAACAGCCAACTGAACACTGTATTTTTGCGAGCACTTTTCATTCAGTCTAGAAAATGAGACAAAGACCTACAAAAAAAAAAAAAAAAAGAAAAAAAAAAAAAAAAGAAAAATCCCCACA